>MU666241.1:36264-49187 GCA_026770625.1 Nicotiana glauca | reverse complement strand
GAATTATAAAGGATTCAATTAGTTAATTGAATTAAATTTTTAGTGATTTAATTTAATTAGCTGGTATTTGAAATCTTAACACTGGGAGTTAAAATAAGTGTTAATGAATTTTTAAAATTCATATTTAGGAGTTCAATTGCAGTTTTTAGTGGAATAAATTGCAATTAATTATAGTAAGACTTAATTCATGCTAATTTCGAATTAATACTATAATTAGTAGCCTCTTATTATTTCTCTGGTCCTTGCTATACCTAGTAAAAACCTGGACAAACTTGGATAAAAAGTGACTTGGGAGAAAAGTCATCTAATAGGGTTGGAGTAGGATTCTACTTGTAGAAGGAGAATCCTACACGTTTTTGGAGGAGATTTTTCGGCCAGAAAAATAACTCTATTGAAGGAACTAATTTCACTCAATAAATCACCTTTCAGTTGTATTGTTCTTGCCCACCCAATAGCAAAATCGTCCAAGGTTTTTGTGACGATCCAAAGGGTTATCACTTGTTTTCGTATCCCTTTCCGTGCTTTCGAGGCCTTGAGAAAATTATTTTTAGCCGCCTCAATTTGCGTGTGCAGTGCGGGCGCGTAGCTGGAAAGCCTAAGTGTGAAATTCTGTGAAAAATGCTAAAATTTGGTATTAAAATGAATAAGTTTGACTTTGGCGAATATTTTGGGTAAACAGACCCAGAATCGTGATTTGACGGTCCCGAAGGGTCCGTATAAAAATATGGGACTCGGGAATATGCCCGAAATCGAATTCTGAGGTCCCGAGCCCGAGAAATGAATTTTTAAAAGAAATTGTTTTACTGAAACTGTTAAGGAAAATGGAAATGAAAATTCATTAGAACGTGTTGGTATCGTGCCCGTATTTTGGTTCGGCTGCCCGGTACAGGTCTTATATGTGTGTTAAGATTCTGTGAAGTTTGGTTGAAATCGGACGTCGTTTGATATTTTTCGGACTTAAAACTCTAAATTTGAAAGTTTATGAAGTTTGAAGAAAAACTAGTGATTTTGAGGCTTGATTAATCGATTTTGATGTTATGTTGGCGATTTGATCGCACGGTTAAGTTCGTAGGATGTTGTTGAGTTAGTGTATGTGTTTGGTTAGGAGCCCCGAGTGCTCTGGAGTGTTTCTAACGTGTTCCGGGGTGGTTTTGAACTTAGAAAAATTGCAGAAAATGGGTTTCGGCTGTTGTAGACAATTCCTTCTTCGCGTTCGCGACGCCACTTCCGCATTCGTGATGCCTTGAGTTGGTCCTTCATCGCGCTCGCATTACCTTCCATCGCGAACACATAGGGTTAATTGACCCAGGGAGGACTTGGCCAAATTTCCTTCTTCGCGTTCGCATGCCATCACTCGCGAACGCATAACACATCAACCCCCTTCATCGCGTTCACGTACATGCCCACGCGTTCACGTAGACCTAAATACTGGACCCCGGCCTTTTTCTCTTTGTGTTCGCCTCCTTCCCAATTGTGAATGCGATGGTCAGCTAAGTCAACCCTTCGTGAACGTGACTCCATTCCCGCGAACGCGAAGGGCAAATTTTGCCCAGTTAAATTTTAATTTTCAGAAACAGTAGTTACGGTATTTTTCATAAAAACACTCGAACCCTTTCTTCTACAAAGCTTCTAGGAGACCTTTAGAGCATTTATTCACCAATTCTTCTTGGGTAAGTATTGTTTCACTTGTCTTCTTCATTTTCCATCATCATCTATTGAAATCCTAGGTCTAAATTATGTAATTTAGGGTAGAAATTGGGAGAAATGGGTAGAGTTAGGGCTTTTTGATTTTTCTTGATTTAGACCAAGTTTTGGGGTTTAATTTGAAAATAAATTATATATTCGGGCTCGTGGGGTAATGGGTGATATGAATTTGGTCTGAACCTCGTGTTTTGACCAAGCGAGCCCGGGGTCGATTTTTGGAATTTTGGGAAGAAAGCTTGGAAATCTATATTTAGGCATTGGGTTTGATTTGTTTAACCTATATTGATATTATAATGTCATTATTGTATAGATTTGATTGAGTTGGACCTGAATTCGAGAGGGAAAGCAGTCGTTGTGGATTGATTTGGTCGTGGAAGTTGAGATAAATGTTTGATTTAACCATAGCTTGTGGGAATAGGAGATGAGTCTTGTTTGCTACTTGCTAATTGATCGAGTACGATGTATAGGCATGGTGACGAGTATCTATACATTGGTGTCAAGAATGACCGTGAGTTCTTATTTGCGGATAGTTGGTTGTTGTTATGTTTCCGTGCTTAATTGATGAATTTTATATGTTGTAAAGGCCTTGTGATAGAAATTGTGATCTTGGAAGTTCATGGAGCATTGGCTCAGTTTAGAAATATAAATTGTGAAGGTATATGAGATAAGTAACTCCTTGGAGCTTGACTTAAGTGATAATGTGAACCATGAGATGAAAACGAAAGAAGGAGAAGAGTTAATGATTTATTCCTTGCCAGGACGTTATTGGTTATTGATTTTGTACCCTTGCCGGGTTTCTATTCGTTTGATTGTGTGCCCTTGCCGGGATTTCCATTCTTGTTTTATTATTCCCATGCCCTTGTTGTGATTGTTGATTGTGTGAGGAAGGATGTTAAATGATATGGGTCGGGTTGCACGCCGCAACAACGATGATATGGATCGGGTTGCATGCTGCAACAAGGACGATATGGATCGGGTTGCACGCTGCAACAACGAAATATACATGGATCGGGTTGCACGCCGCAACAATGTTGTTATATATTGGGGTCCGGTTGGGCGCCACAACAATTATTGATACAAGTATTTTTATTTGGGTGTTTAGTTCGTGTCCGCTGTAAATTCCAAGTTTTCATTAGATTGTTATTTCAGATTTACTATTAATACTGTTATCTCCCCACTGCATGCCCCCTCCCATATTGCTTACTTGTCTTGTATTTTTAATTTTGCTGTATATGTATATATAATTGAACAGGTTTATATGGTATTCAAGTCTAGCCTCGATACTACTTCGCTGGGGTTAGGCTAGACACTTACCAGCACATTGGGTCGGTTGTGATGATGCTAAACTCTGTGCTATTTGCACAGGTCCAGGTTTCGAGCAGCACCAGTAGCAGCATCAGTTCGGGAGCAGGCCTTCAGTCCAGCGAGACTCGAGGTAGCCTTGTAGGCATCCGTAGGCCTGGCGTCTCCCTTACTCTCTTTTTAGACTGTCGTCTCATTGTATTCGAGATAAATAGATTTATGTTTCTTTCAGACTTTGTATTTAGTACTTCTTAGATGTTCATGAGCATGTGACTCCAGTTCTTGGGTAGAGATATATGTTGGGATTCCGTGTTTTATTCAGCTATCTAAATTTGAGACTTTCGCTTACGATTTTAATTCTGTTGCTTTTATTTTTATGCTATTAATTATAAAAAAGGAACATGTGTTTGAATGAAAAGTAGTTAAGTTTGGCTTGCCTAACTCCCATTAGTAGGCGCCATCACGACCCCCGAGGGTGGGAAATCCGGGTCGTGACAAGTTGGTATTAGTGCACTAGGTTACATAGGTCTCACAACTCAGGGACAAACTTGGTAGAGTCTGAGGGATCGGTACGGAGACGTCTGTATTTATCTATAGAGGCTACAGAGTTAGGAAATGTTTCACATTTTTTCTTTCTTGTCGTGCGGTTCTGTTTCTCTAAGCTAATTGAATTTCCACTCTGTCCTTTCATAGATGGCGAGAACACGCGCTTCCTCATCTTTTGATCAGCAATCCAAGCCCTAGGTAGCTCCCATTAGGGGCAGAGGGAGAGGACGAGGTCGTGCTAGAGGACGAGGTAGGGGCAGAGCTCAGCCCCGAGCAACAGCACCAGTGGTGGAGCCTCATGTTGACTTTGATGAAGAGGTTCCGGCCCTAGCCTCAGCAGTTCCGGTGGGCTCAGCTCAAGTCCCATAAAGGTTTATTGCTACCCCAGTACTTCAGAACGCTTTGGTCTGGTTGGTGGGCCTCATGGAGAGTGTCGGTCGAGCAGGATTGCTTCATATAGGAACAACCACTTCTCAAGCTGAAGGAGGAGCCTAGACTCCTGCTGCACGTACTCCGTAGCAGGTAACTCCCCAGGGTCAGATTCCAGTGGTTCAGCCAGTTATGACAGTTTAGCCAGGGGTAGTTGCTCAGACCAGCAATGGCGCGGGTATGTCCGCAGATGCTTTGTGGAGACTGGACAGGTTCACCAAGCTCTTCCCTACTACATTCAGCGGTGCTTCTTCAGAGGATCCCTAGGATTTCTTATATAGCCGCCACGAGGTTCTTCAGAACATGGGTATTGTTGAGCCCAATGGAGTTGATTTTACTGCATTTCGCCTATTTGGATCCGCCAAGACTTGGTGGAGAGATTATTGTCTAGCCAGACCAGCAAGGTCGCCATCTCTAACTTGGGATCAATTTTCAGAGTTATTCCTAGAGAAGTTTCTCCTCGTTACTCTGAGAGATGCTTATCGGAGGCAGTTTGAGTGCCTCCAGCAGGGTTCTATGACG
The DNA here is from genome assembly GCA_026770625.1 of Nicotiana glauca. Lineage (NCBI taxonomy): Eukaryota > Viridiplantae > Streptophyta > Magnoliopsida > Solanales > Solanaceae > Nicotiana > Nicotiana glauca. The sequence continues at coordinate 44,684 of MU666241.1, read as the reverse complement.
GTCACTTAGTATGAGACCAGGTTTATTGATCTAGCTCACCATGTTCTTGTCATACTTCATACCGAGAGAAAGAGAGAGGGCGAGGAGGTTTATTGATGGTTTGATTTAGCCGATTCGTCTCCAGATGGATAGGGAAACTGGTAGTGAGATCAGCTTTCAGGAGGCGGCCAATGTGGCCCGTAGAGTTGAGATGGTTCTGTCATAGGGAGGTGGTCACGGGGGAGACAAGACACCCCATTATTTCGGAAGATTCAGTAGTACCTCGTCTGGAGTTAGAGATTCGTATGGTAGAGGCCATCCTCCTAGAACCTTTCAGTCAGCTCTTCAGGTTTCTCATGGTACATCAGGTGGTCGTGGTTCTCAAGCACACTATTCGGATCAGTAGTCATTCAGTGCACCGCCAGCTCTTATCAGCGCACCGCCACTTCAGAGTTTCCATGGAGGTCATTTAGGTCTCCAGGGCTAGCCACATCGTTCGGAGGGATGTTATGAGTGTGGCGAGTATGGTCATATCAGGAAAGCTTGCCCAAAATTGAGGGGTACCAGTCGCAGCAGCAAGGCCCCCGTCCTATGATTCAGGCACCAGATACCCCACAGCCTGACAGAGGTGGAGGTAAAGGCCATAGAGGTGGAGGTAGAGGTCATAGAGGTGGAGATTTGACCGCTAGGGGCGGAGGTCAGCTAGCAGCAGATTGACCTAGGGATACAGTTCAGGGTGGTGGGGAGCATCCCCGTTGTTATGCTCTTCAGGCCAGGCCCGGGGATGAGGCTTCAGATGCAGTCATCACAGGTGCAATTCATGTTTGTGATCGAGATGCTTCGGTACTATTTTATCCAGGGTCTACGTATTCATATGTTTCATCTTATTTCGCACCATGCTTGGTCATGCTTAGTGATGCTTTGGGTATTGATGTATATGTGTCTACACCGATGGGTGAATCTATTGTGGTCGACCGAGTCCATCGTTCGTGTGTTATAGTGATTGGGGGTCTTGAGACCCGTGTAGACTTGTTGCTCTTAGATATAGTTGACTTCTATATCATATTGGGTATGGATTGGCTATCACCCTATCAAGCTATCTTGGACTTCCATTCCAAGACTGTGAGCTTAGCATTACCGGATATGCCTCGTTTAGAGTGGAGAGCCACTCCAGTTTATTCTACCCATAACATAATTTCATACGTGAAGGCTCGACGAATGGTTGAGAAGGGGTGTCTGGCCTATTTGGCCTATGTTCGTGATTCCAATGTTGAGGTCCCTCCTATAGATTATGTGCATATTTTCTGGGAGTTTCCAGATGTTTTCCCTTCAGACCTGCCGGGTATGCCACCCGACAAGGACATCGATTTCTGTATTGATTTGGCTCCGGGCACCCAGCCTATTTCTATCCCTCCATATCCTATGGACCCGCTGGAGCTGAGGGAGTTAAAGGACCAGTTGCAGGATTTGCTAGAGAAGGGTTTCATTAGACCTAGTGTTTCACCTTAGGGCGCGCCAGTATTATTTGTCAAGAAGAAGGATGGATCGATGAGGATATGCATAGATTACCGGCAATTGAACAAGGTAACAATTAAGAATAAGTATCTACTATTGAGGATTGATGATTTGTTTGACCAGCTTCAGGGTGCCAAAGTATTCTCCAAGATTGACTTTAGATCTGGCTACCATCTGTTGAGGATTAGGGCATCCGATGTCCGTAAGATAGCTTTCTACACTCGGTATGGGCATTTTGAGTTCTTGGTCATGTCATTTGGGTTGACCAATGCCCCGGCAGCATTCACAGAGTTGATGAACCGAGTGTTCAGGCCATATTTGGACATGTTTGTGATAGTCTTTATTGCTGATATTTTGGTTTACTCCTATAGCCAGGAGGAGCACGAGTAGCACCTTAAAGTGGTTCTTCAGACTCTGAGGCATAGTCAGTTATATGCCAAGTTCTCGAAGTGTGAGTTTAGGCTGAGCTCAGTAGTATTTCTAGGTCACGTTGTATCAACAGAGGGTATTCAGGTGGACCCGAAGAAGATTGAGGCAGTCAAGAACTGTCCTAGACCAGCATCACATACGCAGATTCGGAGTTTCTTGTGATTGGCAGGCTACTACCGTCGGTTTGTAGAGGGGTTTTCATCTATTGCAGCCCCGATGACCAGGTTGACCCAGAAGGGTGCCCAGTTCAGATTGTCGGCTGAGTGTAAGGCGAGCTTTCATAAGCTCAAGAAGCTCTAACTACGGCACTGGCGTTGGTCTTGCCCACATGATCAGGGCCTTATTTAGTTTATTGTGATGCTTCCTGTATTGGGCTTGGTGCAGTGTTGATGCATGATGGTAAGGTTATTGCCAATGTTTCGAGGTAGTTGAAGATTCATGAGAAGAACTATCCGGTGCATGATCTAGAGTTGGAAGCTATTGTTCACGCCTTGAAGATTTGGAGGCACTATTTGTATGGCGTGGCATGTGAGGTGTTCACTGACCACAAGAGTCTTCAGTACTTGTTCAAGCAAAAGGAGTTAAATTTGAGGGAGAGAAGGTTGTTGGAGTTGTTGAAGGATTATGATGTCACCATTTTGTATCATCTCGGAAAGGCCAATGTGGTGGACGATGCTTTAAGTAGGAAGTCAGCCAGTATGGGTAGTCTTGCTTATATTCCAGTCTGTTAAAGGCCGTTTTCATTGGATGTTCAGGCCTTATCCAATCAGTTCGTGAGATTGGATGTTTCTAAGCCCAGTCGTGTGTTGGTTTGCACGGTTGCTTGTTTTTCGTTATTGGAGCGTATCCGTGATCGGCAGTTTGACGATCCTTATTTGTGTGTCCTCAGAGTCACGGTCCAGCGTGGAGGTGCCTAGCAGGTTACCTTAGATGCGGATGGAGTCTTGAGATTGTAGGGGCGAGTTTACGTGCCCAATGTAGATGGGCTTCGAGATTTGATTTTAGAGGAGGCCCATAGTTCCTGGTATTCTATTCATCCAGGCGTCGTGAAGATGTATCAGGATTTGTGGCAACATTATTGGTGGCATAGGATGAAGAAGGATATTGTTGCATATGTGGCTCGGTGTTTGAATTGTCAGCAGGTTAAGTACGAGCATCAGCGGCCTGGTGATTTGTTTCAAAGGATTGAGCTTCCCGAGTAGAAGTGGGAAAGGATCACTATGGACTTCGTTATCGAACTTCAGTTGACTCGGAAGAAGTTCGATGCAGTTTGGGTCATTGTGGATAGGTTGACCAAGTCAGCACATTTCATTCATGTGGCAGTCTCCTATTCATCTAAGAGATTATCTGAGATTTATATCCGAGAGATTGTTCGCCTTCATGGCGTGCAGGTATCTATCATTTTGTATCGAGATACGCAGTTTACCTCGCGCTTCTTGGGAGCATTTTAGTGAGAGTTGGGCACATGGGTCGAGTTGAGCATATCATTTTATCCCCAGACGGACGTTCAGTCCAAGCGGACTATTCAAATTTTGGAAGATATGCTCCGGGCTTGTGTTATTGACTTTAGAGGTTCGTGGGATCAGTTCTTGCCTTTAGCGGAGTTTGCGTACAACAACAGCTACCAGTCGAGTATCCAGATGGATCCTTGTGAGGCTTTATATGGTAGGTGGTGTCGGTCTCCGATTAGATGGTTTGAGCCGGGAGAGGCTCAGTTGATAGGTACGGATTTGGTTTAGGAGGCCTTGGACAAGGTCAAGATCATTTAGGATAGGCTACGTTCGGCTCAGTCAAGGCAAAAGAGCTATGCAGATCGTAAAGTTTGAGATGTAGCTTTCATGGTTGGTGAACGAGTATTGCTCCGATTGTCGCCTATGAAGGGCATGATGAGATTCGAAAAGAAGGTCCAGCTTATCCCTAGGTTAATTAGGCCATTTGAGATCCTTGATCGAGTGGGAGAGGTGGCTTATGAACTTGCATTGCCGCCTAGCTTATCAGCCGTGCATCCACTTTTTTATGTATCCATGCTTTGGATGTATCACGGTGATCCTGCCCACGTATTAGATTTCAGCACTGTCCAGTTGGACAAGGATCTATCTTATGAGGAGGATCCGGTAGATATTCTGGACTGGCAAGTTTGTTAGTTGAGATCCAAGTGTTTTCCCTCTGTTCGTGTTCAGTGGAGAGGTCAGCCTCCTAAGGCATCGACCTGGGAGTCCGAGTCTGATATGCGGAGCCGTTATACCTACATTTTTCCCGACTCAGGTACTTCTTTCATTTGTTCGTTCAAGGACGAGCGGTTGTTTTAGAGGTGGAGAATGTGACGACCCAAAGGGTCATCACTTCTTTTCGTACCCCTTTCTATGCTTTCGAGGCCTTGAAAACCTCATTTTTAGCCACCTCGATTTGCGTGCGTAGTCCGAAAGCCTAAGTATGAAATTATGTGAAAAATGCTAAAATTTGGTATTAAAATTAATGAGTTTGATTTTGGTCAACATTTTGGGTAAACGAACCCTGACCCATGATTTGACGGTCCAGGAGGGTTCGTAGAAAAATATGGGACTCGGGCATATGCCTAGAATCGAATTCTGAGGTTCCGAGCCCGAAAAATAAATTTTTAAAAGAAATTGTTTTTTTGAAATTGTTAAGGAAAATAGAAATTAAAATTGATTAGAAAGTATTGGTATCGGGCCCGTATTTTGGTTCCAGCACTCGGTACAGGTCTTAAGCACTGTCCAGTTGGACAAGGATCTATCTTATGAGGAGGATCCGGTAGATATTCTGGACCGGCAAGTTTGTTAGTTGAGATCCAAGTGTTTTCCCTCTGTTCGTGTTCAGTGGAGAGGTCAGCCTCCTAAGGCATCGACCTGGGAGTCCGAGTCTGATATGCGGAGCCGTTATACCTACATTTTTCCCGACTCAGGTACTTCTTTCATTTGTTCGTTCAAGGACGAGCGGTTGTTTTAGAGGTGGAGAATGTGACGACCCAAAGGGTCATCACTTCTTTTTGTACCCCTTTCTGTGCTTTCGAGGCCTTGAAAACCTCATTTTTAGCCACCTCGATTTGCGTGCGTAGTCCGAAAGCCTAAGTATGAAATTATGTGAAAAATGCTAAAATTTGGTATTAAAATTAATAAGTTTGATTTTGGTCAACATTTTGGGCAAACGAACCCTGACCCATGATTTGACGGTCCAGGAGGGTTCGTAGAAAAATATGGGACTCGGGCATATGCCTAGAATCGAATTCTGAGGTTCCGAGCCCGAAAAATAAATTTTTAAAAGAAATTGTTTTTTTGAAATTGTTAAGGAAAATAGAAATTAAAATTGATTAGAAAGTATTGGTATCGGGACCGTATTTTGGTTCCAGCACTCGGTACAGGTCTTATATGTGTTTTAAGATATTTCTGTGAAGTTTGGTTGAAATCGGACATCGTTTGACGTGTTTCAGACTTAAAACTATAAATTTGAAAGTTTATGAAGTTTGAAGAAAAACTAGTGATTTTGAGGCTTGATTCATCGATTTTGATGTTATGTTGGCGATTTGATCGCACGGTTAAGTTTGTAGGATGTTGTTGAGTTAGCGTATGTTATTGGTTAGGAGATCCAAGGGCTCGGGAGTGTTTCGGAGGTGTTCCGGGGTGGTTTTGAACTTAGAAAAATTGTAGAAAATGGGTTTCAGCTGTTGCAGACAATTCCTACTTCGCATTCGCGACGCCTCGTCCACATTCGCGATGCCTTAAGTTGGTCCTTGATCGCGTTTGCATTACCCCAGTTCACGAATTGATCCAGGGAGGACTTGGCCAAGTTTCCTTCTTCGCGTTCGCATGCCATCACTTGCAAACGCGTAGCACATCAACCCCCTTCATCGCGTTCGCGTACATGCCCACGCGATTGCGTAGACCTAAATCCTGGACCCCAGCCTTTTTCTATTCACTTTCGCATCCTTCCAAATTGCGAACGTGATGGTCAGTTAAGTCAACCCTTCGCGAACGCGACTTCCTTCCCGCGAACGCGAAGGGTAAACTTTTCCCAGTTAAATTTTAATTTTCAGAAACAGTAGTTACAGAATTTTTCATAAAAACACTCGAACCCTTTGTTCTCCAAATCTTCTAGGCAACTTTTAGAGCATTTCTTCACCAAAGCTTCTTGGGTAAGTATTGTTTCATTGTCTTCTTCATTTTCCATCATTATCTATTGAAATCCTAGGTCTAAATCATGTAATTTAGAGTAGATATTGGGGGAAATGGGTAGAGTTAGGGCTTTTCAATTTTTTTTTTATTTAGACCTCATTTTAGGGTCGAATTTGAAAATAAATTATATATTCGGGCTCGTGGGGGAATTGGTGATATGAATTTTGTCCGAACCTCGTATTTTGACCAAGAGGGCCCGGGGCCGATTTTTGGAATTTTGAGAAGAAAGCTTGGAAATCTATATTTATGCATTGGGTTTGAATTGTTTAGCCTATATTTATATTATAAAGTCATTATTGTATAGATTTGATTGAGTTGGAGCCAAATTCGAGAGGGAAAGAGGTCGTTGTGGATTGATTTGGCCGTGGAAGTTGAGCCCTAGCTTATAAGAGTTGAGTCTTGTTTGCTACTTGCTAATTGATCGAGTACGATGTATATGCATGGTGACGAGTATCTATACATTAGTGTCTAGCATGACCGTGAGTCCTTATTTGCGGAGAGTTGGTTGTTGTTATGTTTCCGTTCTTAATTGATGACTTCTATATGTTGTAAAGGCCTTGTGATAGAAATTGTGATCTTGGAACTTCATGGAGCATTGGCTCGGTTTAGAAATATAAATTGTGAAGGTATATGAGATAAGTAACTCCTTAGAGCTTGACATAAGTGAGTTAATGATTTATTCCCTTATCGGGACGTTATTGGTTATTGATGTTGTACCCTTGAGGGGTTTCTATTTGTTTGATTATGTGCCCTTGCCGGGACTTTCATTCTTGTTTTATTATTCCCTTGCCCTTGTTATGATTGTTGATTGGGTAGGAAGGATGTTAAAGTATATGGGTCGGGTTGCACGCCGCAACAACGATGATATGGATCGGGTTGCACGCTGCAACAAGGATGATATGGATCGGGTTGCATGCTGCAACAATGACATATACATGGATCGGGTTGCACGCCGCAACAGTGTTGTTATATATTGGGGTCGGGTTGTGCGCCGCAATAATTATTCATACAAGTGTATTTATTTGGGTATTTGGTTCTTGTCCGCTGTAAATTCCAAGTTGTCCTTAGATTGCTATTTCGGATTTACTATGAATATTGCTATTTCCCCACAGCATGCTCCCCCTCCCATATTGCTTACGTGTCTTGTATTTTCGATTCCACTGTATATGTATATATAATTGAACCGGTTTAAATGGTAGTCCAGTCTAGCGTCGTCACTACTTAACCGGGGTTAGGCTATACACTTACCTGCACATGGGGCCGGTTGTGTTGATGCTACACTCTATGCTATTTGAAACAGGTCCAGGTTTCGATAGCAGCAACAGCAGCATTAGTTCGGGAGCAGGCCTTCAGTCCAGCGAGACCCGAGGTAGCCTTGCAGGTGTCACAGGCCCAGCGTCTCCCTTACTCTCATTTTAGACTGTCATCTCATTGTATTCGAGATAAACAAATTTAGTTTTCTTTCAGATTTTGTATTTAGTACTTCTTAAATGTTCGTGAGCATGTGACTCCAGTTCTTGGGTAGAGATACATGTTGAGATTACGTGTTTTATTCAGATATCTAAATTTGAGACTTCCGCTTACGATTTTAATTCCGTTGCATTTATTTTTATGCTGTTAATTCAAAAAGGAACATGTGTTTAAATGAAAAGTAATTAAGTTTGGCTTACCTTGTCCCCTTAGTAGGCGCCATGACGATCCCCGAGGGTGAAAAATCTGGGTCGTGACAGTTTTACTAGGCAAATAGCTGAAGACTGCAACCCTGGATTCTTGCTGCTTGGAAGGTTTGTGCAACTTTCAACAGTTTAGTGCTTCTAATATCGTTATTATTATGTTGTCTAGTTTATATGTATTTGATGTCTGGATTGTATGCTTGTTTCCGCTGTGCATGTTCAAACAGATACATTTTTAGATGTTTTAAAATGTATTTGTATTTTTAGGACTTTTTCTATTTGGGCCAAAAAATCAATAGTGACATCATGAAAGTGTCCTATTTCTGTTATTCACCCCCTCACCTATTGTGATTTCGACATATTCTCTAGGCGATTGCAGTTTGCGCGACAATAATTATTCCCACCTAAGGCTGCACTTTTAGGCAGGCCCGGGCCTAAATGGGCCAAACGGGCCGGGCCTGGCGGGCCTGGGCCTGGCGGTCCCGGGCTCGGGCGGTCCCGGGCTTGGCTGTCCCGGGCTTCGTGGGTCTGCTGGGTGGAACCAGCCCGTGACGGGCCTAAGCCCAGATGGTCCTGGGCTAAACGGGCCGGGCTCGTGAGCTTCGCGGGCCTAACAGGCTTTTTTATGTCCGAG
>MU666241.1:0-15392 GCA_026770625.1 Nicotiana glauca | reverse complement strand
TAAAAGGATTGTACTGTCCTTTATAGCATGATGGAGTGCTCCTACGTGATTTCTTGCCTCTCAGCATTATTTACTTTTATTACCACTGAGTTGGAAGTACTCACTCTACTCCATGCACCTCGTGTGCAGATGCAGGTATTTGTTACCCGGTAGCGAGTTTGAGCTGATTGGAGATTTGCTACTATAGCTGAGCCAGGTGACCGCCAGCGTCCGCGGCACCGGATTTTCTATTTTTTTTTTTACTATAAAAATTCTGTATTGTACACTACTGGTCTTGTAAAGGTATTTGGACTCCTTTAGATGCTCATGACTTGTGACACCTCGGTCGGGTTGTATTGGGATGAAATTGATAGTTTTAATGCCAATGAGTTATATTTTCTATTCATTTATATTTGATAGCTATTAAAGAGATGATTTGGGATTGTTGGTTGGCCTTGTCTTCACGAGAGGCGCCATCACAACCCGGTATGGAATTTGGATCGTGACAAGTTGTTATCAGAGCCTAGGTTACTAGGTCTCGCGAGTCATGAGTAGGTTTAATGGTTCAATTTTAAACGAAAAAGGAAATTCTTATTTAGAGACGAAACATAATGCATTTAATTAAAATTTGACTTGGCAAGATCCACCCATACTTCGTTAAATTTAATCACATCTGAGAAAGAGACATATCCCACTGTTATCTATTCTAAAGTTATCACAATCCGGATTTCCCACCATCGGGAGTTGTGATGGCGCCTACTAACGGAGTTAGGCCAGCCAAAGTTTAGACATTCAGTAATAATCCTCAACAATATAAATATATAGGAAACAATTAAATAAGTGCGGAAGACTTTAACATTAATAGAAATGAAATCAAAATGCAGAAGTTTAAAACATATCTCTACCTAAAATCTGGTGTCACTAGCTCACGGACTACTAAATAGTACTACAAACAAGTCTGAATGGAAAGAAAATAAATATGTCGACTGAAGTCAGCTCCCGCTCAGTGTACTACTGCTGTGGTCCAAAAGTTGCTCCAATACCGTGATCTGTGCAAAAAGCACAGAAGTTTAGTATCACCACAACCGACCCCATGTGCAGGTAAGTGACTGGCCGAACCCCGGCAAAGTAATGACGAGGCTAGACAGGACTACCGATTCAACCTGTGCAGTTCAACATATATGTATATATGCAATAAAAGAGAAGAAATACCGAAACTAAACATTTAAAGGGAGGGAAAAATGCTATGGGGAATTACAACCCGAATATAAAATTCATCAGCGTAATTAAGAAACAGGGCACAATAATAACTACCAAAGAATAAGAAATTCAACAGTTGCACGGCATCAACCTTCGTGCTTTTACTCTCATCCTCACCCAAAGCAATCGAATAAAATGCACGGCATCACCCTTTGTACTTTCCCTCACATAACTCTCATTTCATGGAACGGAATGACCCTTCGTGCAAATATAGTCAAATCAGAGCACGGAATGTCTCTTCGTGCATAAATAGTCAAAACATGGTACGGAATGATCCTTCGTACAAATGTAATAAAAAATGGCACGGAATGACCCTTCATGCATTATCACTCTTCCTCACCCAAACAGCAATCACAACCAAACGGGCGAGGGAAATAAACAATAATACAAAATGTCCCTAAAAGGAAAAATAAAAATAAATAATAACTTTCACATCCCGGCAAGGGAAATATTCAATATAATCAAACCATCCTGGTAAGGGATTAATCATAGCTCTTTCCAATGCTTTCATCTCCTACTCAATAGTATTTATCATTCGAGCTAACTTTCCAAAGTATTAATATTTCATAATTTATCCTCAAACTCTTCACATTATGTAGAAATTATTATTTAGCTTGGAAGAGTTCCTAAATATACCGAAAGCAAGTACAAATAAAGACCCATGGTCATGCTAGACACTGGTGTATAGATACTCGTCACCATGCCTATACACCGTACTCGATCATTTAACAATTAGCAATTAATAACACTCTAATCCTATTCCCTCAAGCCAAAGTTAGATCAAACACTTACCTCGGTCCGAAAATAGCAATCAAGTCTCTAAAACCGCCTTTCCTCTAGAATCCAACTCCGAAATAATGATATCTAAGCAATAATTAACTAAAGAATATCAATTGAGGCTCAACAATACAATCCCATAGCCTAGAAATGAATTTCCTATCATTCTTCTAAAAATACCAAAATCCGATACCGGGCCCATATGGTCCAAACTCGAGGCTCGGACCAAAATCCAATCACCCAAAACCACACGAGTTCAAATGTGTATTTTATTTCAAGATACGACCCCAAATTGAGGTTGAATCACTCAAAATTTCCAAAGCCCTAGTTTTACCCAAACCCACATTTTCTACCTTGAATTCATGATTTAGGGATAGGAAATTAGTGATTTCTTGAAGAAATTAAGAGGAAATGAAGTTAGGAACACTTACCTAAGAAGCTATGGAGAAAGAAGCTCTTCAAAATCGCTTATGGAGTGTTAGAGAGAGGAGCTCGTGTGTTTTGAATGAAAAATCCCGTGGTACTGTTCTGTTTTTACACGTTAAAATAACTGGGCAAAAATACTCTATGCGATCGCGAGGGAAGGAATATGATCGCATAGAGTAGAAGGGACAGTGCTCTGCGATCGCAGGGAGTAAGTTGCGAACGCATAGAAGGAAAGAAAGGGGGGCTGACTTTGCACTATGCGATCGCGTAGGAAGAATGCGACCGCATAGTTGGACTTGTGAATTCTGCACCTTGCTCTATGCGATCGCGGCCTAGCCTATGCAATCGCATAGAAGGAAATACCTGGGCACTGACAGCAGAAAATCTGAAACATCCTCTAAGGCCAAAAACACCCTGAACCACCTCCGAAACACTCCTGAGCCCTCGGGGCTCCTAACCAAACACACGCACTAACTCAATAACATCCTACGAACTTACTCGAGCGATCAAATCGCCAAAATAACATCAAAATTAAACAATCGAACCCAAAACTCAAGATTTTCATTTCAAAGTTCACCAACCTCAAACTTTAGATATTTAGGTCCAAAACACGTCGAACGACGTCCGATTTTGACCAAATTTCACAAATAGCGCTTAACGCATATTTAAGACATGTACTGGGCATCGGAACCAAAATACGAACCCGATACCCATATTTTCTAACTCATTTTCATTTCCTTTTTTCCTTAATAATTCCAGAAAATAATTTAACAGAAAAATTCTTTTACCCGGGTTCTGGACCTCGGATTTCAACTCCGGGCACATGCTCGAGTCCCATATTTTTCTACGGACCTTCGGGACCATCACATCACGGGTCTGGGTCTGGGTCTGTTTACCCAAAATATTGACCAAAGTCAACTATATCAGTATTAATATAAAAATTCTTCAAAATTTTCATAGATTTAACATATTTTAACATAAAAATTTTCTGGCTTCACACCCGGACTGTGCACGCAAATCGAGGCAACCAAAAGTGAGGTTTCCAATGCCTCGGAAGCGCGGAAGAAGGGACAAATACGGTGATGACACTCTGGGTCGTCACAAAAGTTCTATCTTTATTGAATTCGACTCATTTTATATTTAGATTAAAGTGCAAGATAAACAAATATCACAACTGGGGAATTTGAAAAAAAAATGAAGTACGTCTGCTTGTTACCAAATAGGGCGATACAAAATTGGAAGTTTTACATGGAAGGAGAACAGAAAGGAAAGAAAACGGTAAAAAAAAAAATTAAGCGTAAAACATCCCTGAGGGACAAGCGGCTCAAGATTCAAGAAGATTGGTGGCCTAAAGTCAATTTTTAGGGAAGAAATTTGAAATGAACTAGATTTAATTTTTATGTCAAGATAAATTTGAACAAAAATGCGAAAAATTATTCCAGTATAATATACTGGAGTTCCAGTATACTTATGCTAGAACTCGAGTATAACATATCGGTCCAGCATAATATACTGGAGATTGGAGGACCGGTGCTCCAATCTCCAGTATATTATACTCGAACTTTCTACGTGTTGGAGTTCCAACATAATATGCTGGAAGTTCATACACATGTGCATCGATCTCCAGCGTATTATGTTGGAACATTGTAGCAAAATAGTGGCTATTTTTCAATGATTTTGGAAACACTGGCTATTTTTTGAATGACTAGTCCGAAAACTGGCTAGTGCGTGCTATTTTTACAATTTTTAGTATGGTGCCTTTCAGAAGAAATAAAAAATCCATCTATATTTCTAATGAAGTATATTTTTCTAGCTTTTTAAGATACAAAGTTGTTAATTATTTTTTTTATAATTAATTTAATCTCTCCTAAGATTGGTGATCTTAGATAATAGAACTAGATTCAAAAAGTTGATAACTGGGATATCGAAATAATTTTTGAAATTCTAATATACTTGTTGAAATGCTTGAAACTAGAGGGGGGAAAACGAAAAACAGAATACACAATATAATTTTATTCAATGGTACTCTTCAACTCTTATTTTTATAGAAAAAATAAAACTCATTTCTTTCTAAAGAGAATAATATAACTTATCGAAAACTTAAGCTTTTTTTTTGCAGAAATCAAGAAAGAGAATATAAGAATGTAGTACCCGTTTTCCGATGAGAAAGATAAAAAATAATACTTGGACTGTTGAAGATACCTAAAATCGGGTTCTAAAAATTTACTACACGTCTTTTAGTGAGAAATGTAAAAGTAGAATAATAATATAGGCACCTCACTAATGATGTCAATCGTAAAACTTAGACAATGAAAAATTTTATATTCACGACAAGGGTTTAGGGGGAGTGATTCTCTTTCTCCATTTCCTCAAACGGTTACATCAATATATACTAAATTAAAAGTTATTTTTACCTTTTATAAAATATTTAACTTTTTTATTTTAAAATACCAAATATATTTAAACACTACCTCTAAAGATTGTTGTAAGATGTATATGATCCAACTTACCTTAATTAGATACATTGAATTCGAGTCTTGTGGTTAAAAAAATCTTGTTAAAATGTGTTCTCACTTTTACTAGGTCTTACACGATACATATCTAAATTAATCGGGATCTCAATACAAATACAAATAAAAAAATAAAAAGAAAAATTTAGGGGCCTAAAGCCTTTGCTTTAGTGGCTTGACCCTTGGGCCGCCCCCTAATCTGAGAGCCTAGATCCCTTGTTATCTCTTTATTCTTTCTTATTAGTTTCCTCACTTTAAGTAAGTTTCTGTGAAGATTGTTTAAATAACGAGTTTATATGATATATATCATTGGTATCACGAATTTTTTTTTACCATTAGGCCATTTTTGCATGTTGTAGAGGAACACTTGTACATATCCTTTGGGTGATCTGATAGTGTGTGAGCACGTGATTTTTTCCTCAAGCAAATTATTCCGAAAAAATATATAAAAATAATTTTTGTGTAAAAACTTGTTGATAATTGTATGGAAATACCAGTGTTTGTTTTTATTTTTTTGAAATAAAGCAAAGAAAATTAAAATAAAATACATTTTTTTATTAACTAGAAAATACCAAAAATATAAGAAAAGTACTCTTAATTCTAGAAAAATCAAAGAAAAATTAAAAGAAAATACAAAAAAAAAATAAATACAGGAGTAATACAAACACAAAAAAATAATAAATAAAAATACATAATACAAAAATACAAGAAAATAAAAGAAATAATAATACAAATACAAGATTGGACCTTGAAATCGGGCAATACAATGACCCAAATACACTATACACAGTCCAGGCCCAAAATCAAAGACCAATCCGGCCTGCCTATACATAAATTCAAAACGACACCGTTTAAAGAAGCTAAATCTAGACCGTTGATCAATTGATCAAACGACCCAGGAATAACGGTTGTCTAACAAATAAAACGACGTCGTTAGTTTGAAATAATCGAGACCGTTCATCTAACTCATCTAACGGTTGAGGATGAGGGCCTCATTTAATCACACGACATCGTGTGATGTCAAATGAATCCTAGCCGTTCATTCGGTCTAATCCAACGGTTGGTGCATATACATGCACATTAAATATAACAAAAGGGCCGTGTATATTCATTATACACTCGTCTTCTTCATAATCAAACCCTAGCCGACCTAGGATTCTCTCCGCCATCGCTAGAAGTTTACCGGCGGCAGTTCAGTCCGGACGTCTTTTCCGTTCACCCTTCACACCCCTAAACCCATTCCTTCTCCTCTTTCACCCCATGACCTTAGTTTAGGCCAAACATCCCTCCTGTGTCTCAAATCTAGAAAAACAAGTCGCCGGAACCCTAGCCGGCGACCACCACTTTTGAACCAATGTTTGTCATTAACACCATAGAACCATCTCATCGTCCTCCTTAACCCTACCTAGTTAGTTTTCCCCGAATAAGCCTCAAACCCTTCGAATATTAAAAAACATGTCACCGGAACTTCACTTCTGCGGATACTTTTAACCCCAAAAATTACCCCCATCAAACCCTAGCCTCTTAACTAAGATCTTTTCACGAAAAAGAAGACTCGAAGAGTTTGTTTGGAAGTCCAACAACGAAAAAAAAACTTATGGACTCCTGATGACCGGAAAATCAAGAACAAAGAAAGAGAAATGAAGAAAAAGAAGAAAGAATAAAGAAAGAAAGAAAAGGAAAAGGAAAAACACACGAAAAGCTAAGTACCCAAGCCCCTAGTTTTCTACTTGTGTTTCTGCTTCTCGACTTCTTCTACTCCTTCTGTTTCTGAGCTTTCCTGAGTGTAATATGAAGTCTGTTACATGCTTAAATTCCTTCTATTTTTGTTTGTACATGAAATCAACTGCGGGTTCATATGCTATATGTTCTCTTTTCTGATTAAGCACTAGTTAAAATCACATGCTTTGTAGCCACTTAGGGTGCTTACTTGATAGATCTAATTCTTGATTGAATGTTTTGTTAATAAATTCAACCTATATTCAATTTGTTCCTCTGAGTCCTGTTAATCGAAGTATTTAATCATAATATGACTATATTTGTAAGACTGCCTGATGCTGGTTATCATTGCAATGTAATTTTGATTTTTTTACTATTCTGAGTCTCTGATTAATTAAGGGGTCAATTGGGTAATTAGTCGTAATTAGGGCTATATCTGTAAAAATTGAATGAATATTGGTTATTTCTGCAACTTAGACTTTTTTAATCTTAAGTTGCTTATGATTGAAAGACTGCTTAGTTGTAGCTGTTTGTTAAATCCAGTTTTGACTTCGACTTCTCAAAAGTCTAATTGACCTAAAGCTTGGTCGGGTAAATAGGAATAAAATACAGGGGTAAAAGAGGAAGGGATAAATGGTATTCTGAAAATAATTTGAAAGGGTTAGGGGTATAAAAGGCAAAGCTTCCTGGTTCTTATGCAATTAATTTAACAATAAGGGGTATCTTAGGTATACTAAAAGGGTAAATCAGTAGAAATTAATAGCAAGTAGGGTAGTAAAGACATTTAAGGGCAATTGAAATAATGTGGATGCCACTAAAACCTTCTAGCAGGGGTTCTAGTGCATTCACGGTTTAAATATATGGACTAAACTGAAAAATAATTGGAAAAGTAGGGGTGGGAAATCTGAATATTAAATTCAAATTTCCCTCCCATTTTGCTCTATAAATAGGCCCTCTTAGGCCACAATTAGGAGGTTCCTGGGTTCAGAATTTGAGGGGGAAGTTTGGATAAGTCTGAAATACACAAAATTGGTTTTACTACTGTTTCATTAGTTTAAATTGCAATTCGAGTGAAAACTTTGGATTCCTGGTGTTTCGATCACTGTTTTTGCATTATTTGGTTGAAGTTGTTGGGTTTTCTACTGTGAATTCAAGTTTGTTGCTGTGATATATTGGTGTTACTGCTGTTATTACTGGGATTCCTGTCTGTTGCTGATCTTCTTCTTTCTCACATCCTTAGAACTCATCGAATTTTCTCTCAAATTTGACCAGGTACACCCCTAACTTTCAAGGATGTAATTGAAGCTTTGAAGAAATAAAATATGCCTTAGTATTTCTGTATTTTAATTTTGTTCCTTTCCTAGCTGTAGAATACTTACATTTTTTTTTTGTAATTCATTAGGACTCTATTGTATATTGTACTTGGACTGTATAAACCATAAACTGAAATTAGTGATGCTGTAGAATTACTAGTTTAGACGGTAACACAGGATAATACTAAATAGGCTAGTTTAAAAACGATCACCTAGATTAAAGGTTCAAAACTGGCAGAAATCTGATTGAGTACTTTTAAACTTCCATTTGTTTCAGAAATTAATAACTGAATATGAAATATTAGAGTACTTTCGTTGTTTAAGTTTCTGAATCAGTAATTGTTAAATAAGAAAGGCGTATATAATGAATCTCTTTATGATTTGTTTAAACTAGCTCTATAATTCGCATTTGAGTCTAAAACCTGATATGAAAGATGATTCAAATATGCATAAAGTTCAGTGTTTAATCGAAATATGTTAACTGTACATCTAGTATAGCAATTCAGGTTAACAAGTTAAAATCAGATAGATCTGAACCTGGGTGAACATATATTTCTTAATACAACTAAACTGATACAATTTTGTTAACTAAACGTTGATAGATGATTAAAAATCAGAGTTAAATTTTATTTGAAATTTGATATTGAAGTGGTAATGTTCATATAGTTAGTTTGATAAAATGATTAAATCTGCCTGGGATTTAGTTAATAATTTTGACAAGTCCAGGCAGAAGAAGCTGGATTCAACCGTGAAAGCTTCTAAGCCCATGAGATTTGAGTCCATAATTATGGACTGGGTTTTAATTAGCTTTGTGCACTTCCTTTAAATTAGCCCGAATTTCAGGACCAAAACATATAGTGGCCTGGATGTGAATGAAATACACAATAAAACTATACTAATAGTTATTTCAATTAAGGGAAAAACAGTAATAGAAAATATAGCACGATCTAGGTTTAACCTTTTAAAATAAAATGAGACGAGCCTCGTTATAAGTTAAGATATGCGGGGCCCTCAAATAATTGTTATAATATTTTAGATTCGGAAGGAACGTTTAGCTAATTCCACGGTTTTTCCCAAAGTGATAAATAAATAGAGACCATAGGCACAATTTTAATATACATTCTCAAGTACGGGTGCACTTTTATGTGACCCAAATCCTACTCTCGACGAAGTCGAAATGTGTCTAAAGCCACATGCGTACTGGTATGGCATGGTTAAGGAATACATTTTCATGACGTTGTAATTCTTTAAAATTGAAAAGCAGAACATTAATGCACATAATTAAAAGCATATAATCGGAATCAGATAAACAATCAAATTCAACAGTTGAACGATCGTGCTAGAACCACGAAATTCGGGAGTACCTAACACCTTCTCCCGGGTTAACAGAATTCCTTATCCGAATTTCTAGTTCGCAGACAGTAACAGAGTCAAATTTTCTTCGGTTCGGGATTAAACCGTTGACTTGGGACACCATTATATTCTCAAGTGGCGACTCTGAAAAACTTAAATAACTAATCCCGTTCCGACTGTCCTTAAATTGGAAAAACTCCTCTACGCCGTCGCGGGTAAAGTAATATAACGTAAAAAGGAGGTGTGACAGCTCTGGCGACTCTGCTGGGGAAAAGAAACCCATAACTTCGGTTCAGGGTTTAAGAATTCGAGCTCAGTTAAATTGTTGTTTTTTGTTTATCTGATTTCACTATATGTTTTTGATCAATGTGCTATATGTTTACCGCTTTGATATTACGTGAATTGTATATAAAAATTGTGCCGACAAACCCTTCTCTTCTTACCTCCGGTGATGTGCTTACTGGTTGAGACTCCCCTCTCTGTTAGTGTCAATACCAAAAATAAAAAAAAAAGGCTGGACAAGTTACTAAGCCGGATGATCCCGCGGGTCCCCGGTACGTAGCCCCCTCCTCGATTCGAATCGTCCGCTCGGGTGCACAGTCTAGAATCAATAAAACCAGGATATTGAGCCTAGAATTAGGACGTTTATTTGCATCATATCTGAACTCAACACAGGGGTTGGGTCCGTCTAGGACAGGTGACCTGAATATAAAAAGACCATCATGATTATATGTTGCACTTATTTGTCTCGGGCCATCATGTTGACCGGTTAAAAAAAAGAATTGAGAGAAAGAGAGAAAATAACAATTGTTGATTTTAGAAAAAAAACCGATATTCAAAAAAAAAACTGTCGAAACTCTGGCGAATTTTGTGAAGGGATTTATAAATAAGAAAATTGTTGATTTTTAGTAATTTGTTTTTGGGTTATAAATAAAAAAAATTATTGTTATTTTATTATCAAAAAATTAAAAAATATAATTGGATTTGCCAATAAAAATAGAAAATCTTGTCTTCAAAAAAAAATAGTTTGGATATTCAATTTTGCTAAAATTAAAAAAAGTGGTTTGACTAAAAATAATTTGCCCGAACTACGCTGGTTTGATTCTCACCATTAGGCGAGATACGTAGATAACCTTTGACAGGTCCAACCACACCATTTACAAAAATAACCAAAAAAATGTTAAATTTTGAAAAAATCAAGTGATGTCGTTTTGACAAAATGGCCAAATATCTCAAAAATGTGCCGAAAGGCTGTTTACACAAAAAAACAATCATTTTAAAAAATCTTCAAATTGAATTGTAAAGGGCCGTATTTGCGAAATTAGGCTTTATTTTGGAAATTAAAATTGCGAAAAAAGTAGAATAAAAAAATAATATATTGTCTTATATTTTTTAGGAGTGATTAAATCATTTTAATAAATGTGCAGGATGAGCATAATTCAAAATGAACCTTTTTCAATCATGAATAAAATCCCTTTGAAGTTACATCTATGGTGATATGATCTGGGTAAAGATGGACAAGACGAGGTCAAGAAATACTTGAAAGATCTTACTGGGTTGCTAGATATTGTGCCTCGAGGAGATATTGTCAGAGCTTTGGTTACTTGTTGGGATCCATCACATAACGTATTTCATATCTCGGACTTTGAGCTTACCCCGACATTAGAGGAAGTTGCCGGTTATATTGGTAAAGATGAGGTTCCCCTGAAGGACAAATACTTGGTTGCTCCAAGAGCTGTTACCGTTCACAGATTCCTAGATTCCTTGAAAATAGACTGGAGTGTTCATAATAAAGATTTGGCAAATGGTTTTTATACTATGAAATTCATATATCATAGATATGGTCATATCGGAGTCTTTAACAACCCGGGAAACAAGATCTGTAGCAAAGCAAATCGAGAAAAATGGGAGGAGCATATACGTATTACTTTCATGGTAGCCTTCTTGGGTTTGATAATGTTTCCAAGAAAAAATGGGAATATTGATATAAGGATAGCCGGAATCGCTAGCACACTTCTTACTCAAAATAATAGTACTTTGGCACCTATGATATTATCTGATGTCTTTCGCGCCCTAACAGCTTGTAAAGCCGGAGTAGATTTCTTCGAGGGATGCAATTTGTTATTACAAATGTGGATGATCGAGCACTTGTGTCATCGTCCTCAATTTTTTAGCTACGGGTCTTCAGAGAAAACATGTATAGAAGAATTCTACGCGAGGATAAAAGGGGTCAAATTGCCGGAAGGATTTAAGGATTGGGCAACATATTTCAGATCTCTTACTGCTAGTCAAATAGAATGGACATTCGGGTGGCTACCTATCAATGAAATCATATACATGCCGGCAGAAGGGTCACATTTTCCCTTAATGGGGCTTAAAAGTATTCAACCCTATAATCCATATCGAGTCTTACGGCAACTTGGAAGATATCAGATAGTGACAAAAGATGGGGACCTCAGTACTCAAGTAGCTGAGATTAGTCCTGACGGGCAATTTCCTGAAGAAAAAGTCCGTCAAATTTGGAATGAATGTCAATGTCTAAAATCAGATACCTGTGTAAGGGATCGAGCTAAAGGTGAAGTGTTAAAGAAACCCCTGTTCGAAATGCCAGGGATGAAAAATTGATTGATAATTTACGCCGAAAGGTGAGCGATTATAGTTTTGACTTGGATAAAGCTGAAAAAGAATTAATCGGGGTCCGAAAGCAATTGGCTAGGAATGCAGAAGAAAGGGCCCGCATTATTCAACAGCTGAAGGAAGAACATAATGTCGAAGTCGCCCGATTGAGGAAAAAGATTATTATTGCTGAGGTCAAGATTAGCAAACAAATGAAAGAGTTTAATATGGAAAGACAACATTGCTATACGACCTTAGCACGATTAGAAATGGAACTGCAACAGCTTTAAGAGAAAAGCCAACAGACTCTGGATTCTCGTACTGAACAAATGAGGAGGTTACTTCAAGAAAAGGGAATAATTAGAGAAAGGATTCTCAACATTGCTCATTATATCACTCGAAAATGCCAGATATATGAAGACATGACCCGGACAACATTCTTCGCCTCAACAATGATATTTGTAAAGCAAATACTGGGTAAAATAGACAAACTTCAAAGGGGACTTGCGTATAGGCCCGCGGCGAGACAGAACGATGTCCCGCGGGCACTAGGGTCTTTGGTGTTGTCACGACCCCAAACCCGGTCATGATGGCGCCCTGCCGCGAGGTTGGGCAAGCCTGACCAACACCTTCTCAATACAACGATTCATCCCAAACATGAAGCAATAAGGGGAACATGGCAACTTTAACAATAAATTCTGAATAACTGAAAAGATAATGTACGAATAGAAACCACAACTGAACAAGTACTCCCAAGACATGAGGTCACGAGTATAGAGCCTCTAACAAAAAAAAGCAAGTACAAGTCTGAAGGATGAAATACAAATGTCTGAATAACAGAAATAACTGATAAGAACAGAGCAATTGGTCCTACGGACGCTGGCAGCTACCTCAATGCTCTGGCACCTGGATAAGCGGCAACAACAACGCTAAACCTCGGAAGCACCTGGATCTGCACACAAGGTGCAGGGAGTATGGGGTGAGTCTACCAACTCAGCGAGTAATAAGCATGTATAAAAACCCGAAGGTTGGAAATCCACAATAGAGCACAGAGTAAAGCAATCTAACAGAGCTATATAATTTAAACCTTAGAGATATGCATATAAAGCAACAATAATCAATGCATGGGACGTAATGCAATGCATGAACACTGCGGTACCTGCATTCCAATCCATTTGGGTACCCGCGCTCACTGTGGGGGTTCAGACTCCGGAGGGGCTCCTACAACCCAAGCGCAATATCATAGTAACATAAGCTGTGGCGCACAGCCCGATCCACTATCAGTCCAACTACATGCATACAAGCCTCACAGGCACATATATCTTACCATTTTTAGTTCAGTTTATTAAAAGAAAACATAGAATTAGGTGTCAAACCTCAATATTTACCAAATCATGTTAAATAGAGTTCTAGTGCAGGACTGATGTCATGAAAGCATGCTTTAATGTATAGAAACAATGATAACGATCCTCACAGGATCCAATTAACAGGCACGCAGCCCAAATATATTCATAATCATCCAAATAGGAGGTTTACTGGCTCATCAATAGCCTACAACACTGTATAACGCCACTCGGTCAGACTAAGCCATAGTCCCAAATCATAATTGACCCCGCACTCGCATTAGAGTATGTGTCTCGCCTCAATACAGCGTCACAATGTGATATACCGGGGTTTTCGAACCCTCGGGTCATCATCTACACCCATTACTCACCTCAAGCCGGCCAGAAACTAGCTCGAAATGCTTTTTCCCCTCAAATTCTCCTCTACGAGCGTCGAATCTGGCCAAAAACACAACGTACATATTACAATAGGCTAGTGGAACATAACCCAATCGAAAGAACTTGAAAAACATCGAAATTCACGAAATTAGCAAAACTCGAGCCCCGGGCCCACTTCTCGAAAAATTACAAAATTCACATCATCGGATTCCTCGTCTCGCCACGAGTCCGTACATATCAAATTTACCAAACTCGGAGTCCATTTGACCCTCCAAAATTTTCTTTAAATCTCAAAATCCCAAGCCCTAGTTCATCAATTCTTAGGCTTAATTCGATGAATTTCTATGTTAATATCACGTAATAATCATGTATTTAACTTGAAAATAAGTAGAAACAACTCACCTTTGATGCTTGATGAAATTCCCATTGAAATTATTCTCCAAAATCATCCAAGCTAAATGAAAGGAATGAAAGAAATGAGCTAAAAATCGTGTTTAAAACAATCTGCCCAGGCTTCAGCGAGTTGTGCCTTGTGCTGTGCAGGTTGTACATCCTCTTAACATTTTTTCCTGCTGTACACCTTCTGCTGAAACATCCATAACTCCTTGTCAATATATCCAAATGACAAACGATTTGAATATTTAGAAAGTACACTCGAAGATCTTTAATTTGATATATTGTACAGCATATAACTCTTTATACATTCCGAGATATGTGCTTCTAAAGTGCATCAGAAAATTCTGTCACAATTGCTCCACCAGCCATTTTCGATCCATCATATCTTCCTGATAGAATGTCCAAATCATAAATGGTTTAACTTGATGAAAACTAGAATGCAAGGGCTACAACTTTTATGTTTTGTACTTTTTCTGATTCTTTATAGATTGCAATATATGAGCTTCCGAATTGGACTTCTTGCACCAGAAATTTTTTGGTGCACAGATGAAGCAAACAAAAATCTGCAATTTTTTTAAAGATGAAATAGTCCGTTTAACCACCCAAAACTAACCCAAGGCCACTGGGACCTCAACCAAACATGCCAACATATTCCATAACATCATTCAAACTTGTTCCAACCTTCAGAATGCTCAAAACAACATCACAACACCAAATTCGCATCTGATTCAAGCTAATGAACTTTAAAACTTCTAATGTTCACATTCGATGCCGAAACACGTCAAAACTAGTCCGAATAACCTCAAATTTTGCAGACAAGACTAAAATGATATAACAAAGCTACAGCAACTCTCGGAATACCATTCCGACCCTTGGATCAAAATCTCACCAATCAACCGGAATTCGCCAAAATACTAACTTTGCCGATTCAAGCTTAATTCTACTCCGGTCATCACAAAAATATTCCGAACACTCTCCTAAGTTCCAAATTACCTAACAAAGTTATCCAACCGTAAAATTCGCATTTCGAGCCCTCTAACACATAAGTCAATATCCGGTTGACTTTTCCAACTTAAGCTTCTTTAAAAGAGACTAAGTGTCTCAAACCTTACCAAAATCATTCAGGAATGACTTCAAATTTTGCAAACAAGTCACATTTGACATTACAGACTTGACCCAACTTTCGGAATTGCATTCCGACCCCGATATCAAAATTTCCACTTCTGGTCGAATTTTCTCAAAAACCTTCAAATTTCTATACTTAGCCAAATGACTTTAAAATGACCTCCGGACATCCGAATTCACTTCCGATCGCGCTCCCA
>MU666237.1:0-43303 GCA_026770625.1 Nicotiana glauca | reverse complement strand
TAAGAATAAGTGTGTCCAGTATAACCTTAAACCCAGATTCATGCCAGACGAAATTGTTACTAGATGGAATTATACATATATATTTTTAAAATATTGCTACAAATATAGATTCCCAATAACGAAAGTTGCTAATGCGCATTGTACTGATCCAAACTGTATGTTAACAACTAGTACTTGGGAGGTCATTAATGATGTTGTTAGATTTTTACATAAATTTTATACAGCTACTGTTGAGTTTTCTGGAGCATATTACCCTACTGTTACTATGGCTTTAGTACATATAGCTGAAATTTCTTTTCTACTCTTTGAATTTAAGAAGAAAGAAAAATATAAGAATGTTGTGAAAAAAAATGCAAGCAAAATTCAAAAAATATTTCTTTTCAATTTCTCTGATTTACTTAATTGGTGATGTTTTAAATCCTTCTATTAAAATGTCTGATTGTCACCAATTAATGAATGCTTTATATACTTATATGGAGATTGGAGCAACTGAAACCCCAGATTTATATGTTTCTATGAACATGCTAAATGAATATTTACAACAATTATATAATTATTATGCAAATGTAATTGATGATGATGCTCGTACTGTAGGCAATGTTAATCCCACTATACACTGTAGCACTTGATGAAGAAGGCTTTGATAGTTTTAATATTTTTTCTACATTTTCTAACACTCAAACCAGTAGCAGGAATATTGATGAACTTCAATTCTACTTGCAGAAGCAACAAGAAACTCGCACAAAGAAATTTTTACCATTGGGATGGTGGCATGAGAATGGAAAGCAATTTTCTGTTCTTTTTGTTATGGCTCGGGACGTGCTGAATGTGCCAATTTTTACTGTTGCATCAGAATGTGCATTTAGCCAAGCAAGACAACAACTTGGAGACACCCGCCACTCATTGGGAAGCAATGCTTTGGAAGTTTTAGTATGTTTCAGAGATTGGATTAGATCGGAACGAAGAAATCAAGGACGTGAAGATGTTAAGAGCCCAGAAGACGAGGAACTTGGAGATATATTAACACATGATAACCCATCCGAATTTAACACTCCAGAAAAAGGTCAATCGGTTCATATTGATTATGAAGAACTTACTAAGGCAATGCAAAACCTTTGAATTTACTTGTTGTTAAAAATGTAAACCTTTCAATTTGTAAGTTTAAAATTTTGAATTATGAAATAAAAGTAGCACTTGCAATAAGTGCAATTTTTCCCCATTTTTCTTGTATTCTTTATGTTAGTACAACAACAGCCCAGTATAATCCCACAAGTGGGGTCTGAGGAGGGTAATATGTACGCAGACCTTACCCCTACCCCGAGGGGCAGAGAGGTTGTTTCCAGAAGACCCTCGGCTCAAAAAGGCAACAAGAGACGCTATATTAGTATTATCAATAGACTCAGAATAAAATACCATAAAATAACATAGAATCCATAACATAATATAAAATACCATAAAATAACAAAATAACAGCAATATAAGAAATATAAGAAATACGAAAAGGATGTAAAGTGTACTAATAACCCACAGATAAAGCCCATCATCAGTAGCTGATCAGTAGCATCCTAAGACTAACTCCTAACTGGATAGTTTCACTCTGGTGCGTTGCATAACTATTCACAAACTTCCCTCTAACCTACAACCTTAATGCTCGACCTCCATAATTCCCTCTTAAGGGTCATGTCCTCAGTAATCCTAAGTTGTGCCATGTCTTGCCTGATCACTTCTCCCCAATACTTCTTAGGTCTCCCTCTACCTCTCATCATGCCCACCACATCCAGTCGCTCACACCTCCTCATCGGTGCATCAGTGCTCCTCCTCTGAATGTGCCTGAACCATCTGAGTCTTTCTTCCCTCATCTTGTCCTCCATGGTGGCCACACCCACCTTCTCTTGAATATCTTCATTCCTAATCTTATCCATCCGTGTATGCCCGCACATCCACCTCAACATCCTTATCTCTGCTACTTTCATTTTTTGGATGTGTGAGTTCTTAACCGGCCAACACTCAGTCCCATACAACATGGCAAGCATAACCACTTCTCTATAAAACTTACCTTTAAACACAATATTTAAACAAAAATCCCAAAAAAAAAAATTAAAAATATACTAAACCCGGCCCGACCCCCTCAACCCGTAACCCTTACGGTTCAATTTTTACCCGAATGAACCTGAACCCGTTAAGAACCAACCCAGAACCGGCCCAAACCGTAACTCGTACGGGTCCAAAAAAATAGGTCTGGCCCACCCGTTAAACACCCATAGTTGGAGGTACAACTTACAATCTTTTCGTGATAATCTTTGTGAATTTGGTATATAGATGTGTGTTGTGTTTATAAAAAAAATATAAATATTTTATATACTTTTTGACTAACGAATATAATTAGTTTTAGTTACTGGCAAATTTTACATTTTGGCATAAAATTAAACTCATTATGAATTTATTGACTAGATATCTTAAATTCGTTTACTCGAACAAGACAACAGTTAGAGCAACTACAACCTTGCCCCATCCCCCATAATGGAGGAAAAAAATGGAGGAATTTTGCTGCAACCCTCCCCCATATTTGTCCCCAAAATGGGGATGAATAGTGTTCCCTCAAATATGAGGGTACACTATTCATCTCCACCATTACTATTCATCTATATTTTATTATTATTTTAATTATATAATCTTTTAATTTAACTCTTTATATATACCTAATTATGTTTATGTAATATCTTTATAATATTAATATTATATCTTAACTTTAGTGTATAATTTTGATAAATTAATTTTCGTACATTTATTATTTTTATGTAAAATTATAATTTAATTTTATTATAAGTTAATTGTACAAAAAATATATAATTATCTCAAAAAAATGAATGGTGCAAATATAATATATTAGATGTTATTAATATTGAAAGGTGCGAATATAAAATATTATATGTTGCTAAAATTGAAAAGTAAAAATTATATAGTATGGGAGAATACTAGAGGTTGAAGTTGAATATTTATCTAGTATTTCAAATGAATTTTCTCGTTATGTAATATGTATTTAATTAATTTTGTATCGCAATGATTTTACTTTTATTTGAATTATTAATTAATATATAATAATTGCTTACAAATTATATTATTTAAAATTTTATGGAATTATTTTAATTATGGAAATTATAAATTAATAAAAATAAAAGATGGAATTTGTTTAATGGAAATTAAAAAATAAAATTAAAATAAAAGATAATAATATAATATAGAAGAGTGAGAAAAATATAAAAAAGTTTGAAAAAAAAATTGGGAAATGATTGGAGTAAGTTGTCTCCAAAATAAGAAAAACCCCGTTTCGGGAATAAAAAATGGGAGCAAGGTTGGAGACGGACTTAAAGCTGTTTTCTAGATGGCTTCAACACCAACGTAATAGGAAGAAAAAACCTAGAAGGGTCATCACTTGCCGAATCGTATCCAAAGAAAACAAAAATGATAATATCGAAAAATAAGAGACAAGAAAGAAAGGAAGAAGAAAGAATATATGAAGAATTCTAAAGTTACGTGTAAAAGAAGGAAACCTTGTTTTCGTGTGGCGCAAAATGAGTCAATAGCACATGTTTATACTTTGATGTTAAAGAGAGGGTGTCCTCCAACTTTGAAAATTTTTAATAAATAAATATAACAAGAAATAAATTTTATTATCCTGTTTAAATAATCTGTATTTTCGTGATTTTTAATTTTAATAATTAAAGTTAGATTATTAGATTTAATGTAAAAGGCGAATGAGGGTAATTAACTGTTTATTCTCTTAATTTTTTTTCTCTCTCTCTCTCTCTCTCTCTATATATATATATATATATATATATATATATATATATATACTTTTTCTTTTTCTAGAAACAAAGCAACAAAAGAAAAAGTGGGGTATACATAGATCGGGTTAGTTTGGATTTTTCAATTACCAAACCAAACCAAAACAATAGTGTCGGATTTTTAAATCTATGAACCAAACCAAACCAAACCAACGAAATCGAGTTTTTCAATCTCGGGTTTTTCGGATTTTTTCGGGTTTTCGGGTTTTTTTTTTCCGATAAGTCTTCATAGCACAAATATATAACTTGTGCTCCACATACTTCTCTAATCCTACAAGGATACAACTATATAATGTATTTTTCAAGAAAATAATACAATAATATGAGATGCGTCATAACATTGTACTAAAATATTCAATAACAAAAATACTAAAATCCATAAAGAAAATATTACTAAGTAATAAGCCATAATAAATATTAACATAATCTAAAAGTACTATATAAGTCATGCTTAAATAAGTACAACTATAAGTATATTAGTTACACAACTAAGCACTAAAGAAAAAGATAAACTAAGTTATGCATTTTCAATATAAACAATGCAAAACTAAAAAATAGATATCCACACTATTGTCATTTCTAGTGTTGAATTGAATTTTCTTAGTTAGCATTAGTATTGATGTGAAGTTTATTTGAATTACTACCTTTATGAACTATAAAATTTATTGGACCATTCAAGAATGTTAATTCCAAACTTGAAACAATATGTTTAAAGATAAAACTGTGAAAAAGTTTAAGAAATATTTATGAATTGTATTAAAAATAAATATTTATATGTATAAAATATTTGTAAAAATTGAATAAATGTAATATCGGGTTGGTTTGGTTTCGGTTTGACTTTTTTTAGTTAAAACCAAACCAAACCAATTATGGTCGGGTTATTTTTTCCAACACCAAACCAAGTCAAACCAACCCATGATCGGGTTTTTTTTCTCGGTTTGACTCGGATTACCGGTTTGGTGCGGTTTATCGGTTTTCTTTGTACACCACTAACAAAAACTACTAAGAAAATTAAGTGAGAGACGAAACCTCAACAATCTAAAACAAAAGGCTATCCAAATGGTAATACAGTTGGAGAAAATTTCTGAAATACTTGTAAACGTTAATCACGTTCAACTAATGAAAAGGACAGGATACAATTAATGTTGATAAATGCCTCGGGCACAATCCCAAAGTAAAGCAACCAATGTGTTAGCGTAATTACAGCAAAACTTATTTTAATGAAAAATTATGCAATACTTAGATTAAACTTACACTATAGTTTGTGATTTGTCAGGAATCAGGATACAAGGGCAAACGATGAAAGAATTATTTCAGGGATAGAAGTCAAAAATAAGAAGTAAAATTACCGGAATCACTTTCGTTTTTCACTGATTGGTTAAGTGTCTGATTAACTATTTGTCATTGAGGATGTCAATGTTATTTAGTGGGCGTTTGGACATAAGAATTGTGAAATTTTGAAAACAACAACAAGAACAGGTAGAGAGGTTGTTTTCCAAATAGACACCCCGTCATCCTTCGCTCCAAGAACTTCCCACCTTGCTATTGGGAAGACTCGAACTCACAACCTCTTGATTGGAAGTGGGGGTTGCTTACCATCAGAGCAACCCTCTTGTCTCGTGAAATATTGAAAAATAAATAAAAAAATCAGGTAAAAATGATATTTGAGAATTTGAGTTGTGTTGGACATGAATACAATTTAGAGCTGTTTTTTAATTTTTATGAGTGAGTTGAAGTGAAAATTTTGAAAACGGGTTTTAAAATTCTTCGAAAAATTCCGAAATTAAACTTCAAGTAAAATTTGAATTTTTCATGGAAAAACACTTGATTCCAAAAAAAATTTAAAAATTCCAAAATGAAAAATAAGAAATTTCTTATGGCCTTAGTTATGCAAAATGCACATTTTAACCGGATTTTTGATGTACTCGACTCAATCATGATAACCATGGTGCTTCTGTTTCATTTGGAGACATACTGTTTTATTTTATTCTCAATGAATAACATATTTTTATAATTAAAATTATAAAATTTTAATTTTTTTTTTTGGTTAAACTGTCAAAATTTTATTTAACCAAGTATGAGTAAATATTTATAATCGCTAGCTTAAATGGACTCTAGAGCTAGACTCTATCTAATAACTATAAAAAAAACAGATCAAACATTTCCCTGCTACTAATAGTACCTAGCTTTTTGTTGTTTACATTTACAATCAACTCAAACTAGCTAGGGAAATTATGTAGCCTTTCTAATTCTTTTTGCCGTTTGAATTTGGTTTGCCCTCGGAAGTGCAAATCCAATACAATGTCTTTAATCATTTGGGTGCAGGTTATCATCTTTCCTTGAAATTTCTTGTGGTTCCTCTCTGCTCAGGTATGGTAGACCACTGCTGCAAATAGAAACAACGCATATCACCTCTGATTTTGCTGGTAGCCCTCCTTGTTATCCATACAATCTCCTCATCCCAATTACCAATCTGGTGTCTTTCTCCTATCCACTGCAGTAATGTAGCCCAGATCATTTTGGAGTAATCACATGCAAACATCAGATGTTTTCTTGTCTCCTCAATATTCTTTCCACATAATACACAGTCACTTGTTACTGATATTTCTTAGTCGATCAACTGTAGCTAATCTTCTATGTAATGCCGACCAAAGAATGAACTGATGTTTTGGCAGTGCTTTGGATCCTATGGTTAAACTTTTCCAGGGACTCTTCTGGTATTGAGACCTTGTCGCAATATAAAGTTGCTTAATGCTTAATTTTCCTTGCTTATGATAGTTGTTCAAAGCATCAGTCGGGTTCTTTTGGATAAACCAGTTCTTAGCATCAACTATCTTCCTAATAAGCCAACAATCCTTCTTAGGAGTGCCATAGTCATGACATTTTGATCTTTTATGTAGAAGTTATAGATCTATTGGATCCACAGTGTATCCTCTTTGCAGTTATAGCCCACAACAGCTTGCATAGAGCAGCCTTATTCCAAGAGTGAATATCAAAAATATTTAATCCCCTGCTGACAATGGCATACAAATTGTATCCTAAGCTATTAAGGCTCTCCTAGATGGTTCACTACTTCCTGTCCACAGAAAAGTTCTACAAGTTGTGACAATTAGTTTGATGATCTTCTTTGGCAATAGAAACACATGTGCTCGGTATGTCTGCATTTCAAATACCACACTCTTAAGTAGTTGAAGTCTTCCATTGTATGAGAGGAATTTGACAGTCCAACAGTTAACTCTGACAGCGATCTTCTCAATCAATGGAATACATTATTGTATAGTCAGTTTCTTAGAAGACAAAGGCACTCCAAGATATTTAAATGATAGCTCCCCTAGTGTGAATTGCATATCTTCTAAGGTTATTTTTTTTTAACTCCCTAGGAACAGCATCAATGTACAAAGCACTCTTCTCAATATTGGCCTTGAGACCTGAGACCTCAGAGAAATGAGTAAACCTTTCTAGTACCAAGCTTACAGAAATCTTATCTTCTCTACAACATAAAATTAAATCATCAGCAAAGCATATATGGGTTATGTTATTTCTGGAGCATCTTGGAAGGTAGTTAAAGTCTGGATTTTACTTTAATTTCTTCAAAGACCTATTTAGGTGCTCCATCACCAATACAAACAGGTAAGGAGATGTTGGGTCTCCTTGTCTTAGCCCCTTTTTTTTCTTGAAATTTAGCAGTTCAGCCTTCATTCAATAACAAGGAGTAGCTGACAATGGTCACACACTCCATTGTCAACTGAAAAAATTTCACGGGCGTTCTAAAGTCTAGCAGTATCATCTTTAAGAAAGGCCACTCGACTGAGTCATAAGCTTTTCTTATGTCTACTTTAATGCAGCATCTTGGTGAGACCCCTTTTTGAATATATTATTTGGCCGGTTCGTGTGAAATGATAATATTTATCCATTATGTTCCTTCCTTTAATAAAGGCTGATTGAGAAAGTCCCATAATGGAATACACCACCATCTTCAATTTTGTTGTAATGATCTTTGAGATGAGGTTGTACAAAGTGGAGCAACATGCTATAGTTCTATATTCTTTGACAGATGTAGTGCTAGCAACTTTAGGTACCAATGTCAGCCCTTTTCAATAGTTTCCCATTAATGAAAAACTCTTGTAAAACTTGTTTAACCTCTCCTCTAATAGCATTCCAATATGCCTTGAAAAACTCAGTTGGAATCAATCTATCCCTCGAGCCTTATCATTTGGCAAGTCTTTAAGGGCTTGGTCAATGTCCTTCTCTATTACTTGCACATTGAGTAGTTATTGCAGCTCTTTGGTAAGACAATGCCAATTCTTGGCTATATTAATATCAGTACAAGGAAGTTTAGTAGCTGAATGGCCCAAGAATGTTTGAAAGAAATCTCTAAACTCTTGTTGTATCAATATTGGAGTCACTCTAAGCCCTTGGTGATTACATATAGATGTAATTTTGTTCCTATATTGTCTAGCATTCATGTGAGCATAAATATTTTTGGTTTTCTGGTCACCTGCTTTTATCCACACTACTCTGGATCTTTGTTTAAGTACATGTTCATTTACCCCTACCTATTTTCAATCTGCATAAGCAAATCCTTTTCCTTAGCTATTAACTAGATGTTGAATGAATCTTAATCAAGTTTTCTTTGGGTATTCTATAGTTGCTCTTTGAGATTTTCAGTCTTCCTTTCTAGTGAAGATATCTCCTTGTTCATTTGTTTTGTCTTGCCTTTTAGCCTCTATAACTCCAGGCAAAGTGAGTACATGGTATGCCCATGTACTTGTTGATTCCATACCTCATGAACAACCCCTTCAAACTCCTTATGAATTAGAAGCATATTATATAGTCTAAAAGGCTTTGGCAGGTGAATTTTAGATACATCAGTGTTGATAATAATAGGGGAGTGGTCAGATACTCCTGGCATTTCAAAAACAGCCTCTATGCTATTGTAATATGTAAGCCAAGAAGTATTCCTAAAAGCCCAATCAATATTGCTATGTATTCTACTCTTTGCATCTCTTTTATTTCACCATGACCATTGACAACCTTTCTTATTCTACTGCCCCAATCCAGTATCCTTTATGCATTCTTGAAAGTCCACAAGTTCAGCTTGATACACAGGTTGCCCATTGATATGATCATTGACAGACATCACATTGTTGAAGTCACATATGACTAGCCAAGCCTCATGTATATTATTATGTATTGATCTAAGATGTTCTTATATATCACTCCTTTCATTTATATTGTTCTTCCCATATACAAATGTTATGCAACATGAAAATTATGATCCTTTATCCCTCACTTGGCATTATATAAATTGAGTAGTTACAAGAAGTATGTGGACTTGCACCATGTTTTTCTTCCAAAAGAGCCATATCATCCCATTGTTACTTCTAGCTTCATCGGGGTATACTTTTCGGTCTTTATAAAACTTTTCTCTAACTTTGCTAACACTTCTAGGCTTTATCTTTGTCTCAAGGAAGCCTAGTAAAGTGATCTTATGTTTCAGTAGAGAGGCCTTGAGTTCTTTCTGCCTATGGGGCTTGTCCAACCCTCTTATATTCCAGGAGCTTATAATAATGGTCAATTTTTCTTATTGAGGCAAATCCCTTCAGTCACTTTGTCAATGCTGCTATCTTTTTGTATTTTCAATGGAATGTATTTGTTTCTTCTCAGCATATTCTCTAAATCAACATCAGTTAGGGTTCCTTTATGTAGTGTATGTCCTTGAGATTTCATCATTTGATTCCCTCTTGATTTTATTTGTGGCTGTATTTTCACCTCTTGCTCAGTAGTTAGCTCTGTACTAGCTTGAGCTTCCTGTTATTTCTGTAGCTGATTAGGATTCTACTCCGTCTGCACTTGTGTTATCTCAGTAACAGGTTTCACTCTCCACTAGGCAGCATGCTATTTTCTATACTACTTCTTAATTATTTTCACCTGCCGCTGTTGTTTATCATTTTTCTCCAAGTTGCCTTTGTTTTTAGTGTTTTGCTTTTGTTGCATAACTGGAGGAGCCTTCACATAATTATTAGCATGTTGACCTATTTGGAAATACCACTCATAGTCAAGGGGTTGTTCTCTATATTTGCCATCTACTTCTTCAATGAGTATTGTATCTGGTAACTCATGCGATATATTCATTTCAACAAGCATACGTTCATAGGACATCCCATCCCCATGTGATGTAAGTTTATCCGAACATATAGGTTTTCCTAAATAGCTGGCTATACGTCCCAAATTCTCCTTTGTCCAGAATTTATATTGGTAATCCTGGGAATATGACCCATATTGGCATAGTTTGAGTCATTTCTTTACTCATATGGAAATTAGGCTCCTATCGCTTCAATACCATGGGTCTATTATGATATGCATATGTGTTAGCTTATATGAGTCTACCAAACTATAGATCACCTGATCCTCTATAGGTTTTTACTGAGAATACTTATGAAGCAGTAAGTAAAAGAGACACGAGATTTTTACGTGAAAAAACCTCACTCAAGGGGATAAAAACCACGACCTACACTTGTAGGCTTTCAACTTTACTAACTTGTAATCTCTCTATTACAAGTCACTTTGTAATGACTCTACTATAAAGATTTCAACTTAACTAACTTGTATTACTCTTACCACGAGTCACTTTTTTACTCTCTAGTTACAAAGACTTTAACTTATGACTAACTTTAGTCACAACACAAACTTAGAGGGTTTGTGATTTTTGGGTTTTCTAAAACACAACTTCTAAGAAAGCAAGATAGGAAATACAATGAACAACAAATAATAAGATTACAACTCAACTACGGATACACATAGACTCAATGTGAAACTGATCCTTTAGTGGAGTTGTCTTCTTGTTCTTGACACACTTGTGATTTCAATGTTGGATGAACACTTTAATGCTTTAGAGAATATCACTAAGTGCTCAAGTGGTTGTCTTGTGCCTTGCACCAGGTTGTTATACTACAAAAGACACCACAATGGTGACGTCAATTCTTGGTACACGATTCTTCCCAATGAGAAGTGATTGTTGCACTGTCGCGTGTACATTTGCAGACAGTCACTTTCTACAGTTGTGTTCTAGCTGTATAGTTGACTTGTATTTCTGTTAGATAACACCAAGGGATCAAGTCCTTGTTGTGTTCCTCTTTGTAGTAGTTCATTTGTTGGAGATCAGACTGGACTTCATTCATTTAAAATGTGTACCAAGTGAGTCAGGTTCTCTATCTAGTTCTTAACAATAAGTTTGTTAGATCATCAAAACATAAGAATCATAAGGCAAAGACATTGAAAACCCATCAATTTTCCGTTTTTTTATGAAGACAAAATTAGGCATGGATAGTATTTGTTTAGAGCAGAAATAACGAGATGAGGTACCGGAAACTTCACAAGTCCCACCTGACCTTTTGCTTTTGATTCCCCCTTAATCAGATCCCCTGTTTTTGTATCAATTTTTCACAAGTTCCCCCTGACCTTTTGCTTTTGATACCCCATTGACTATACATACACCTACTATCATAGTGCATACAGTACTCACTAATATCATAATGCATGCAACTACTATCTATCTTTTCCCTTTTGGCATCATTAAAATACACAAGTAGGCAAACAACATAAAAAATTCTAATACAACCAACTCATGCCACATATGTGCATACCAGAAAATAGAAGGCAAAGGAAAACAACATTTTTTTAAGGCAAAACGAGGAGTTGTTTTATTGATATTAACAATGGACTGAGCAAAACATGAGCAGTAATGGCAAAATCCAGCATGCCATCAGCAAAAAGACACATAAAAATAGAAACAACAGCCACAAAACATCATAACAGAGGACATTGGTCACTAGGGGGTATCTAAGAGGCACTAGAAGAGGAATACTAGGAGAGAGAGGTAGCAAGGGTTTTGAGAACCAGGTCCAGTCGGATATTTGTAGATAGTTGCTCTTCAAGCAGTTTTGCGTGAAGCTTATCATTTTCCTTTGTCAGGCCGGCAACTTCTTCATTACCGGAACTGGGTCCTTTAACCGCTTGACTGAGCTGAGTTTCTAGTATAGCATTCTGAGCCCTCAACCTTCTAATCTCTTCAGAAGCAGCATTTTGAGCATTGATTAGCTGAGAAATGGTCGAGATATTTCCACCAACGCTTTCTACGCGCTTACATTCTTCTAGAGTGGTTTTAGAGAAGGTTTGCTTACGTGTGCCCATTCTGGGATTACCCAAAGGGACCTTGTAAAATTTAAACAATTGAGTGATGAGAAAGCCATATGGTAGCCCATGATTCCCACCTTTAAAATTTTCCACATTTTGCATATGATATATCATGATTATTGGCAAATTGATTGGGACAAACTCATCAAGAGCCTCCATTAAAACTAGATAAGACTTTGTAGCAATAGACTGCCTCTCAGAACGAGGTAAAAGCACCTTGTTAACTAGCTCAAAGAGAAGCTCATACTCAGGAAGTAGTACCTTCTTATGCGCATGTTCCCCCTGTTGAATAGCTTGGTCTTTCATGATAACTCTCCTAAAGTTGGCACCACAGATACTTTTGACTGAGGACATTCCTTCACATGAAATTTGGAGAACCTTCCCCAATGCTGACGCGTCAAGTACAATGTCTACTCCATTTACCAGCACACAGATGTGATCCCCCTCAATGGTGAAGAGAGATGCATAGAAAGTTTGTACCGTATATTTTTACACCATAGGAATGTTCTCCTCAAACAAGTGCTCCCATTGCTGAAATTCCACTATCTCTAGAATTTGCCTCATACCAGCGATCTCTGAAATTGCCGGATCAAACGTACGACCCTACAAGACTTTTTGAGTTCTCAATCTCTCCTGCCAAAGACCACTATCACTAGGTATGGTTTTCAGAGAACCGGGTTCCCCTACAGTTTCCCATTTTCATTTTCTAGATCCTTTAAGAGACTTCCCTTTCCAACTTGCAAGCGCTACAGTATATCCTTCAGACATAGTTTGCTCTACTATACTCTTCTTAGACTTACTGCTACCCATCACGGATGTTCCACTTTATTTTTCAATAGCTTCATCGGAAGCTCCATCCACAGACTTCTAGATTTTTATAGGTCGTTCTACAAGGGAACTGAGTTCCTTTATAGCATCTTTGTCAATCTTATCCACAGTAATACTCCTGTCAGTCATAAATTCTCATTGTTTTATTAGCCTCTTCTTCTTTGTCTTGACACTCCTCTTAATTTTCTTCAAGGTAGACTCGTAGCCCTCTTTCTACTGCAACCTGATAGAGGGTGACTTAGAATAGGATTCTAAGGGCTTAGGATAATCAAGAGGTTCAGGAGTAGGTTTACCTTGAAAAGAATCAGGTTCTCCAATAGGTTTTCCTGGGACTATTTCATGGGTTAAGGACTCGAACAGTACTATGGTTCTTTCATCACCTAGGAATGGAGTTTCTTCCCCTTGATACTCATACAAGAGATATGCTCCTTCATTCATCAGACTTCAGCAGCGATAGCCACGATGTTATGCGATGCTTCCTTTTCTGGTGACTCTATAAGAGCTACTGAGTCCAAAATGGAAGAGTTCAGATACTGATCAGGATCATGCTCAGAGACCTCTGACACCTGAGAGGTAACACCTCCTAAGTGTTCCTTGACGAGGTTAGAGGAATGAGAAGACATGGGGTTTTCAATACATGGAAGGGAAATATGGTTTGATAGAAAAGGAAAAACTATAAAAAATGAGAAGGAAACATGTGTGGGTACAGTGGCATTGGAAAGAGTGGAAGAGTGAATTTCTGGAGATGACTTTAACAATGTAGGGAAGTGGAAGTGGTGCTAATAGTGGGATAAAGAAACGATCATTCGATTGCCATTATAGGAGTATTTGGTAGGTGAGTAGAGTAATAGAGAATTGAACTGAAGATCACAGAGATACAGAAGAGATGAAAGTTCATGACTTGTTGTGAGGGAGAAAGAGAGTTATATGGGAAGAAGGGATAATGATAAGAAGAGAGAGAAACGAGTTTTGAATAGTCTTAAAAACGATGGTAGGTTTGTAGGAAAACGTTATCGTGCGGAGTGGATGAAGGGATTTGAAAGACAAGACATAACATGCGGACTTTTGAAAAGTCGGATGATGTGGCAGTTGAATCAATTTTGTTAACCATTTTTAGAAAGCATGCAAAACAACACATTACTACTAACATGTGGTACATGAACCAGATACCTGAACAGTTTTTTGAAAAAGATTTTAGCAGCTCTTCTTTCGCAGTTCATATGTACCTTTAGCTTTTATGATCGTCATGCGTGTTTACCTGCAGCGGTATCGATGTGAGTTAGGCTTGGCTAGAAAATAGTTTAGCTAATTTTACCTGAAGGTGATTTTCATAGCCAACTGATGGAGAATCCGATTCTCTATTAGACTCTAATAACCCCATCCTCACCCTATTTTTTTCAAAATGTTCCCTACTCAAGGCTTTGGTGAAGATATCTGGAATTTGGTCTTCTGTGCTTCAGAACTTTATACAGATCAATCCTTTCTCCACATTGTCCCTCAGAAAATGATAACTCACATCAATGTGCTTGGTCCTTTTGTTTTGAACTGGATGTTTGACCAAGTTGAGTGCACCAATATTGTCACATAGAAGAGGTATACCATCAGTAACTACCCCAAAATCCTCTAGTTGTTTCTTAATTCATAGGAGTTGAGCACAACAGGTTGCCACTATGTATTCTACTTCAGCTGTTGAAAGACCCACCGAGTTTTGCTTCCTTATGCCCCGAGAGATGAAACATAATCCTGGCAAATGAACCATTCTAGAAGTGTTTTTCCTGTCCACCAAATAACCTGCATAGTTAGCATCAGCATACCTAA
This sequence comes from Nicotiana glauca, assembly GCA_026770625.1. Lineage (NCBI taxonomy): Eukaryota > Viridiplantae > Streptophyta > Magnoliopsida > Solanales > Solanaceae > Nicotiana > Nicotiana glauca. Next base: position 28,616 of record MU666237.1, on the reverse strand, counting down.
TGAGATTAAAACTATCACTTGAGGGGTAATATAGGACCAGGTCCTGTGTTCCCTTAAGGTATCTCAAACTTCTTTTGGCAGCCTTCAAGTAAGGTTCCTTGGGATTTGATTTTGGGTTCTGTATAGAATAGAAATACAGAATGGGCTAAATATTTTTTTATTTTATTTTGATTCTTGTCTAAATCCAGAATGAAGGGGAGTGATTGTGTTATCAAGTAGATGAGAGCTTTTGTGTTTCTAAGTGGGGACTGAAGTGTGATTAGTGGAGAAACTGGGTAAATTAAGTGGATTCCCTTGCACTCCTTGTTCTGCTACTTGTGAAATACCTTGCACTGCATCTCCAATATTTTCTTCAGCTTCAATGGTAGTAAATTAAGTACCAGGTTCATCGTGAGAAGTGGAAGAGGATGTTGCATTGTCTTCACATGTCTCTTTCATCTAACTCATCATATCAACCTTCCCAATTGAAGCATCAAATATTTCTCAAGGACCAAAAGTGGTTAATCGTCTTGATCATCACTGTTCTTTCCTTTGTTAGATGAGGGTATCTCGTTGAGTATCACATAAACACTTTCTTCCAGACAATGTGCCCTTTTGTTATAGACTTTGTGGGCTTTGCTTTGAGGGAATTATCCCATAAGGGTTGCTTATTACATCAAACTTCCCGAGCTGGTCCTTCCCATTGTTGACAAAATAGTATTTGCATCCAAAGGTTCTAAGATGGGTTATCTTTGGTTTTCTTCCATTGAGCAACTCAACAGAGGTTTTGTTTAGGAGGGACCTGATTATACACCTATTCACCAAGTATCAAGCCTCGTTTATTGCTTCTGCCCAAAGAAATTTGGTGATTCCCCTGTCAATGAGCATTATCCATTCCATGTCTTCAATAGTTTTGATCTTCCTTTCAGCAACACAATTTAGTAGTGGAGTCCTTGGTGCTGAGAAGTTGTGAGTGGCCCCATTTCCATTACAAGACTCATCAAATCTTGGCATTGACATATTCTATCATGTGGTTCGATCTGATATGTGTTTTCTTCAGTTCCGTCTCCACTTGGATCTTCCTGACAAGTGTCGCAAATACTTCAAAAGTCTCTTCCTTTGATCTAACAAGCAGTGTCATGGTGGATCTTGAATTTGGAAGCCCACTAACCAAGTTCTTCTGAAATAGTTTATTCAGAAGTGAGAGCCTTGAGTGTTCCAATCCTTTATGCCAAGGTTTTACATAATTGCCAATAGCCTTTAAGCAGCTCATATCACCAGTTTGTAGGGATTTAAGGTCAGCGAAGTAGATTTTCTTGTTCTTTTGGCGACTAAGGCCACTTCACCAGTTACCATATTGGTAATTGTGCGCATTTTTTTTATAAGAACTCTACTTTGCTCTCTTTATCACAGATTTGAGACACACTCAAGAGACTGTGCTTCCGGCAACTCACATGGCACACATTCTCAATTGAGTGTGACATAGATTTTCCGTCCTTTCAACACTGAGAATGTAACCCCCCCCCTTCCTTTTTATATATACATATGATATATTCCCTATTTCTGGAGGGCTTTCAGTGAGAGACAGTCCATGGTGTTTCTAGTCATGTGTTTTTAGCATCCACTGTTCATGAACCACTGCAGTCCACTTCTTCTCACTATTCCCTGCACATATAAATCATGGGTTAGATTTAGGAACCCAAACTAGTTTGGGTTCCTTGTTATGAGAAAAAGGGGTGGATAAGGGTTTTTCTAGTCCATGCAGGCAATATTCTTTTCTTGTGAGCAACACATGGTTCCTCTTTAGTAGTCAATTTTTCAGTAAGCACTTTATTTTTTTGAACAGATTGAACCCTGGCTTGGTAATTTTTTTTGAAGTGCCCATTGCTCCCAAAAATGGGTACACATCCAGGTATCAGGAATAATGACGTACTTGCTGTGAGGGTTGTAGGGAGTTTTCCCCTTTTGGAATCCGATTTCCTGCATATTTCCACTATTGTTGAAGTATATGGCAGTGACAGCATCTGAGGACCATGTCCACTTCAGGGATTTCTCAAGATCAATTTTTACTTTCTCCAATTCAGCTTGAAGTTGCCTATTTTTCTCAAGTTCACCACATAGACTAGTTTTCACATCATTTAATTCCTTCTCAAGCTTGATTTGTATCTCACTAGCTACTTCATTCTCTTTCCCAAGACTTACAGTCCTATGTTCTGAATTAAGTCCCTCAATAGTTTACTCTATGTCAGTGATTATCACCAAAAAGTCATTGCTCTTTTGATCAGTAGCTGCAATTTTCCCTTTTATAGTGTGTTTCTCGTTGCTAAGATCTTCTATGGTTTCCTTCAAATCCACAACCACTACCATCAAGTCATCTCTCTCATTTTCTACACTATTTATTTTTTCATTCAAAACTTCCTTTTCCTTTTCAAGATTAGCTATGGTCTCATTTAGGTCCACTACATAGACCACTAGATCATCTCTAGATTATTCATCTTCTCCTAGTTCTATGGCCACGATATCCTTATCATTATCAAGGCTATAATATGCATCAATTAGAACATTTGCTAATGAACTTAACTTCTTAGAAGAGTAGGATTTCAGATTTCTCTGAACATCCCTGAAATTTACCTCATCATTTTTCATCCTCTTCATCATCCTCAGACTGAGCCATCAGCGTGAACATTGACTCATATTTTGTTGCTTTAGTTTCCACTACCATCGTAGAGTTGTTTTCTCCATATGGTTCCCTTTATGATTCACTAGATGAGTCTAACCAAGTAGCAACCTTCACAATATTTTCAGCTGCACTTTTTCGACTGAATCGTTTGTCTAGAACTGGGTTCCTTTTTGCTGCTTTGTCAGGGTTTTGTTTGTATTGCTCCTGTTTCAGAAGTGGATAGTCTTTGATGAAATGCCCTGCCTTTCCGCACCTGTGACAGAGATCATTGTTCCTTGCCTTACTTGAACTGTCCCTCTTTGGTATACCACCATTCATTCGAACCATCTTTTGAAACCTTTTAGTAAGATAGGCCATATCATGATCTTCTTCACTTGAGTCACTATTTTCAGCCTTAAGTACCATGTTCTTTTCCTTCTTTGGCTCTCTCCTTTCACTGTCTTTCTTCTTTTCATCTCATATGTCTTTAGATTACCAATCAGCTCATCCATGGTTAGAGTTTGTAGATCTTTAGCTTCAGTGATGACATTTACCTTACTCTCCCAAGAACCAGGTAGAACACTGAGAATTTTCCTTACAAGCTTATTTCTGGGAATAACATCTCCAAGTGAATGAAACTAATTTATGATGGACGTGAATCTAGTGTGCATATCCTGTATAGACTCATCATCCTTCATCCTGAAGAGCTCATACTCAGTGGTGAGCATGTCAATCTTGGACTGTTTAACCTCAATAGTTCCTTTGTGTGCGGTTTGCAATGCTTCCCATATTTTTTTGGCAAAATCACAAGTTGAGTCTCTGTTGTACTTATCAGGTCCTATACCACATACCAAGATTTTCTTGGTGCGATAGATCTTTTCTACAGTTTTTTTGTCAATATCACTGTACTCCTTTATGTCTTTCGGCACCATTGGTCCAGTTTCTCCAAGCTTTTTCATAGGAACACGTGGACCATCACAGATAATGTCCCATAGTTCTGAATCTTCAACCATTATAAAATCATGCGTACGAGTCTTCAACCAAGCGTAGTACTGACCATTGAATCTAGGAGGTCTGCAGGTTGATTGTCCTTCCTCAAAGTTGGGTGGAGCAGCCATTGAGATCCTTTCTAGGTGTTAACCTTTTAGAAAGAACCTGCTCTGATACCAATTGTTACTTATATGAGTCCACCAAACTATAGAGCATATGATCCTATATGGGTTTCTACTGAGAATACTTATGAATCAGTAAGTAAAAGAGACACGAAATTTTTACGTGGAAATCCCACTCAAGGGGACAAAAACTATGACCTATACTTGTAGGATTTCAACTTCAATAACTTGTAATCTCTCTATTACAAGCCACTTTGTAATGACTCTATTAAAAATACTTCAACTTAACTAACTTGTGATACTCTTACCACAAGCCACTTTGTCACTCTCTAGTTACAAGGACTTTAACTTATGACTAACTCTAGTCACAACACAAACTTAGAAGGTTTGTGATTTTTGGGTTTCCTAAAACACAGCTTCTAATAAAGCAATATGGGAGTTACAATGAAGAACCAATAACAATATTACAACTCAACTATGGATACGTATAGACTCGATGTGAAACTGATCCTTTAGTGGAGTTGTCTTCTTGTTCTTGACACACCTGTAATTTCTATGATGGATGAACATTTTAATGCTTGAGAGAATATCACTAAGCTCTCAATTGTATATCTTGTGCCTTGCACCAGGTTGTTATACTACAAAAGACATCACAATGGTGATGTCAATTCTTGGTACACGCTTCTTCCTAATGAGAAGTGACTGCTACATTGTCTGTTGCATTGTCGCATGTACAGTTGCAGACAGTCACTTTCTGCAGTTGCGTTCCAACTGTATAGTTGACTTGTACTTCTATCAGAGAACACCAAGGGATCAGGTCTCTGTTGTGTTCCTCTTTGTAGTAGTTTATTTGCGGGAGATCATACTGGACTTCGTTCATTTGAAATGTGTACCAAGTGAGCCAGGTTCTCTATCTCGTTCTTAACAATAAGTTTGTTAGATTATCAAAACATAAGAAGCATAAGGCAAAGACATTAAAAACACATCAATATGGACCTTGCTGTATAATTTTGTTCTTATCTTTCTCAGAGCTAAATCTGAATATAAAGTACCCATCATCATGTAGGAATATATGTGGTACAGTAATGAAATTTCACACACCCTACACAAACTTTAGCATTTCTTTGAAGGAGGGAGTTCTACCCAATACATACCCAATTAGCGCTTCTTTCCATTTCTGGGTTTCTCTGCCACTTCAGCCTGATTCAGTCACACAATCTTCACTCCTTCTTTCATTATTGGTGGATAATATTCCAATTGAAGTCCCTGTTGTTGAAGCCCCTATTGCTGAGATTGATTTCCTTTGACCACATCAGCTAGAGTTGACTCTGGTCGACTAGGGTTTGCTCGTTGCACTGAGAAATTCAGCTTCCACGCAACTGTATTGATAGCTACCTCTGCTAATTTGGGACTCTCTTCTTCAACACATTTCAAAGTTTGTATGATTGTTGGTGCACTTCCCATTCCAGTCATCCAATGGACGAGTTGCATCTGACCTATCATTTGTGGTACCCCTGATTCCGGTGTTACCATTCTACCTCATTCATATGTCTCTGGTATTGTAGGCGGTGCAATTATCCGTGATTTTCGTCGGGCCATCATCATTACGTTAGCTCTCCCTGCTTAACGTGCACCTTCATAGCTCATGCCCTATGAATTAAAATTTTTAGTATGTTATACTCGTTCCGTCTCAAATTATAAGTCGTGATTTCTAAAAATAATTATCCCATATTATTTTTCATTTTAGAAATTCAGGAGTAAATTAATTATTTTTTTCTTATTTTACCCATAATATTATATATTCTTGTTAACTAAAAATACCTTAATTATGAGTAAGTATTAAATAAAGAGAGATTATATCTTAAAATATAAATAATGGTAAAATAGTAAAAATACTTTTATATTTAATATTATTTTCTTAAAGGGGGCGTAAAAGAGAAACACGATAGATATTATGAGACAAATGGTCTAAAGGAGTATCTATTAATGTTATACTAAAAGTCTGTTTTAAAATTTTATATCAAGTCAAATAACTAAAAATCGAGGGAGCATAATTAAGACAAAATTAGCATATTCCTAAAATCATTCAATAGTGGAACAAAATGAGAATATGCAATAATTTTAAGCTATAGATTCATTTGAATTTAGTAATTTTGGTTCAAAACGTACATATTTATTAAAACTTATTAAATAATTATAAATAATAGATTTTAAACTCAGTAAATTAAATTAATTCGTAAAATATTAAATTCAAATTCATAAAATTTAAACTTTGAATCGGTCAAATAATTATGTCACTCTTAAATAGGAGGAAAGAGAGTCACTTTGTGAGTCAATGAGAAGTTTCGTTTAAATGATAGACTATGAGTCAGTGAAGTTTCAATTTCACAAAGTAAAACAGTGTCTTCTCCGCGTCAAGAAAGGCCACGGTAGTGGGCCCCGTCTCTTTTATCATTGAGATACGGAGATTCTCTATATGTTTTCATTATTCTTTTTTCCTTCACATTTCACTATCTATTAGTATTAACATTATTAAGTACTAATTTCGCTATACATTGACGTTTAACTGAAATAAACCTCGTGACTTTCATCGGAATCAAAGACTGAAAGATTTAAATATCTATAATTTTAACTTTTAAGGGTTTACATTAAAACTTATTAGTATATTTTTAAAGTTATAGCTTCGTATCTACTATTTTGTAGTTTAAAACAAATTTTTATGCATAAATTCTTACTTTGTGTCGAAAGTTATAGATTCCATTGAACCCTCGTTAACATACTACATCCGCCCCTGATTGGAGCAACAAAAATATCCAGAATTCAACCCCGACCTATTAATTTAAAATTAAAAATAATATGTCACCTAATTTTTGAGAATTTTTAAAAAAAGAAGATTAATTTGTAAATCTATACTAGAGTAAAGATTAGCATATTAACATTTCTATTGATACTTTGGGCATGAATCCAAAGCCGAAGGTTAAAAAAAAACGTAAGAACATAACAAAATTGGAAGTCTGACTTCAAACTAATGATTAATGGAGTTAATTTTAGAAAATAAATAATTCAGGACAATGAAGCTTATTCCTCATTAAAAGATGGTATATTAGTCCTGTACTGAACTAAGCTCAAGGTTTAATACGTTACGGTGTTCAAAAAAAAAATAGAACTTAGAACAGAAAATATGCAAAAATAATTTCAAACCCACTGAATTCATAGTGTGTCTTTAAGGAATTTAATCCTCTCACTATTGCCCAAGGTATACGGATTAATTCCTTCAAGAATAGAACGGAATAATTATTCTGTGATAGTGGCACTACAAATCACAGAACTTCAGCGAGCTCAACAAACGGAGCAAATCACACTTGACACTTATGTTTATTTAGAAAATAATGCAACAAAGTAGAAAAGAGGGGAGATGATTTCAGATTTTTCCTTATATGAAAAATGAGGTCAAGCTTCTAAATTTATAGACAATGAAAGGGTGAGATAAAGAGGTGAAATCTAAGAGGTACTTCTTCCATTTCCCATTCACGCCCCTTAATAAAAACACAACAATCCCCCACATGAATGGGGAGTGGACATATGTGGAAAAACATGCATGAAAATACTGTGTGATTCGTAATTAAGGATTAATCGCATTTGGATAAGTAGGTTTCCCTTTGAACTTTCCGTAGTGAACTTATGTCGGATATACTCGGTCAATCGGTAGATTTGATATCTTTGAACCGTCGAACTTTGATGTATACCTAGACAACATAAGTCACACAATCAATCCTTAATCGTCTTTGATTCTCATGATTGTGTTCGTTTTAACCATGAACACCGCCTGGTTTCATGAGTGCTTAAATAATAGGCATTTACTTTCATTCTCCTTAAACCGGCTTATACTTCACACTCACATAGGTGATTTCTAAACATGTAATCCTATAGATACACTATCTGGTCATATTCTGTCAGACTTAGCAAATCATTAAAAAACTTTAAGCTTTATTGACTCATAAAAAAATCTTAATGCTTTACTTTGATTTCTGAACATTATCTTCATCACAAGAATGGGTTTAGTTATTTGACAATGTTGAAACGTCAAACATAACTTTGTTTGATCTCTTTGAACCTAGCTCTTGGGATCTCTAGTCTGCTAGGTAGAGTTACCGCCATGATGACTTGTCATAGGCCTTAGCCCTATTCCCTTCGATGATCTTTCAACTACCTTTCTAGATAGGCCGTTTGTAAGTGGATCCGACACGTTATCTCTTGACTTTACGTAGTCAATTGTAATAACACCACTAGAGAGTAGTTGTCTAACGGTATTTTGTCTCCGCCGTATATGACGAGATTTTTCGCTATACATAACGCTCCTACCTTGTCTATTGCTACTTGATTATTACAATGTATACAAATAAGTGCCAAATGTTTAGGCCAAAATAGAATATCTTCCAAGAAACTCCGGAGACATTCTTTACCGGCCTTGTCTAAGGCTATAAACTCAGCATCCACTGTAGAGCGGTCAATGTACATTTATTTGGACGATTTTTAAGACATCGCTCCTCCATCAACTGTTTAGAATCGGTTGAACCAGTGATCTAATTTGCATCACTATACCCTCTATTATCACGGGATACTTATTGTAGTGCAAAGCATAATTTGGAGTATATTTTAAATACTTCAAAACTCGTTTCATTATCATGAAAGTTCAATGCAAACTTTCTTATATCGTAGATTAATGCGTATCAACTTTCAATTGCATATCAAATTATTGACTACACTTAATGTATCAATCGTATATTATAAAAATAGTTGGAATGATTGGCATCAGTTGTGGCCTCAATCTTTTAATATAAAATACATTTTGCAATCACTCCGCCATTTTCAAGTGATTATATGATATTTACTCATACGTCTATATGATAAGCATATTATAGCACTTTCATTCATGAAACAAATCCAACTTGCAATGGATTTTGGTCATGTTCATCTGTTGGTTCACCTCATTATAGACCAACGTATCAATATGTTTCTTCATAAAAGGTCATATTTATGAAAAGTCACAGCCTTCTAGGTGATACCCTTTCATAAAAGAGCTAAATATTATAAATGTTCAAGAAAGAACAAAGCATTTCTGGAAAAGCACGTAAGCAACTTTTGAGTTTGTAGTTTCATCACTAGTCATCACTAAGACTGAACAAGTAATGAATTCACCAACTATCATATCAATATCCACAAAGAATCGGAGGGGTTCAAAAATTATATCATTTAGACATTACGTCTAACATTCGCTTGTGTCATGCATAAGCTAAACGCCACCACATTGCACACATTTCATGTGCCTGTTCTTCTATTCATTAATCTTGAAACCCCTTTGATACTATTGTGTGATCAAATTTCATAATATCATTGTTTGGGTGCTTGTTTTAGTCCAAAAAGAGACTCAACAAATCTGCACACCTTTGTTTCTTTTTCAAGAACCATAAACCCTTTAGGTTATTCCATAAAAATTTCTCCTCCAAATCTTCATTTAAGAAGGATGTTTTCACATTCATTTGATGGATTTCAAGATCATACTTGGTGGCTAACGCTATTACCATCCGGATAGATGTAATTCTCGTTACCGGTGAGTATGAGTCAAAATAATCAAGATTTTCTTATTGTCTTAATCCTTTGGCAATCAATTTTGCCTTATATTTGTCAATAGTACCACCAGCTTTCATTTTCCTTCTGAAAATCCACTTAAAACCAAAAGGTTTATTTTCTGAAGGAAGATCAACCAATTCCTAAGTATGATTACTTATATGGATTCTATCTCACTATTGACTACTTCTTTCCGAGGAAGACATAACTTCTTTCAAAGTTTGGAGCTCATTTTCTAACAAGAATGTTAGAAAATATGATCTAATGGAAGTAGTTGTCCTTTGATGTTTACTACATCTTAGATTTTCCTAATTCAACGTACTTTCCTTTGCTTCTTCCCGAGGTCGCTTAGATATTTCACTAGACGACTCACATTCCTTTTTATATGAATAAATATTCTCAAAGAATTCAGCCTTATCTAATACGATTACCGTATTAATATGAATGCCATGCTTTTCTGATTTATGAACCAGAAAATAATATGTCTTACTATTTGTTGTATATCTAATGTAAACGCAATCAATATTTTTCGATCCGATCTTTACCCTTTTAGGTTTAGAAACTTGCACTTTAGCTAAGCAACCACACTTTAAACTATTTTAAGTTGAGTTTCCTTCTTTCCTAATTTTTTCATACGGAAAAGATATCATCTTGCTATGGGGAACGTGAATGAGTATTGGGTTAGCTGTAAGCATAGCTTCCCCTGCCCACATGTTTTTGGTAATCTAGAACTTATCAACTAGGCATTCATCGTCTCCTTTGACGTTCTATTCTTTCTTTTCGCAATTCTATTAGATTGCGGTGACTAAGGGACGGTCATTTGGTGAATAATTTCATATTCCAAATATATTTGTTCAAAAGGAGATTCATGTTCGACGCCCTTATTACGTTGTTGAGCCAACTACAAGAATTGTTGCTTGTGTCATGACAGAGCCAGAATTAATAAATGGTGAAGTTTTTAATCTTCAAACCAATCTGACACATTCAAAATTAATAAACTGTGAAATTTTTAATCTACAAACCGAGTACATCTGATACAACTACATCTAGTAAACGGTAAAGTTTTTAATCTTCAAACTGAATGATATGTGATACAATCAAATTTAATAAACGGTGAAGTTTTTCTTCAAATCGAATAATAAATTGGAGTAGAAAATCACTAAGATTTTAATCTCCAAAATACGTATAAAGTCACTTAGACTTTAATTTTTGACAAATGAGTAAAAAATCACGAAAACTTTAATCTCAACGAACGAGTAAAAAATCACGTCCCTTAATAAAAACGCAACATAATATTCAATAATTAAGAAGTTGTTGGAATATTCACTTTGTTTCAAGTTTGCGAATTTGAGGGGAGGAAAAAAAACTACATCAAGAACTTCTATAAGAAGAGCTGTATTTTCATATAAAAAAACTTAACAAGTGGAGTTCTTTTGACACAAGGGCAAATTTTGACATTCGCACGTCATTCAAAAGATATTTATAGGTAAGTTTTCTTAAATATTTATAAGTAAAATATTATAATTAATAAAATATTTAAAGGTGATATGATGGTATAAAATTATTATACAAATAGTACACGGTGTAAATTGAAATACTTACAATTGCATCGCATGATTCACGAGCAAATTAAGAATTTAGGATTGTGAATTTTGGTGCCCATATGTATACATTTAGAGAAGCCAATGAAGAAAAATAGAGCAGGTGTTAGTGTCTATAGATAAGATAGATGAGGTTGGAGACCGTTCCAACGCGCGCACCACTTGTCTCTTTGTCCGTTCTTTTTATAATTAAAATGTTCGGATCAATTTGTGTTCACTTTAACTAATTCAAGGGATATTACCTGTTCGTTATTTAATATATTTCAAAAGAAAAATTTATAAAATAAATTACAAAATTAAAGTTGAAGGAACTTCTACACAGCAATGGCCCAAAACTTCTATTGCTATACAGTTTGAATAATCAACTTTGTATGGGTCAAAATATGACTAAGTTTATCACTAAAGGAAGTGGTAAGAGGTCGGCCTAGTCACGGTCGTGCCCAAAAGGCGTAATGGAGAGAAGTACCACGGTCACTGCCGAGATCAAGCCAACAGAAGGCTGACATCACAGAGTCGGCGTAACGTTTGGGCAGTTAATAAAGGTCACATCAATAAGAAAATATGCGGGTTAAAGATCACTCGGTAAAAGGGGAGGTATGGGAACTTTTTGAAGGGGGTCATGGAATCAGAAAGGGGAGATCTCCCAGTAGTCGACACTTTTCTCTTTTCCCTTTTCCATGTTCTTACGATTACGGTGCATAACTATAATTGATGTAAGCTTATCATTTACAGTTAATGTATGATAATCATCTTGAGAAATACTATATGAGCTTGTTCCTTTTTCTTTCTTTTAGATTTTTATACTCAATATGTCTGAATTTAGAGTTAATTATGTTTGGCTAAGATTTACCTTTTTATCTCTCTATTAATTGATTTGTTTTTTGGGAAAACCGCTAGGCATGAAGCCTGTTATTAATTGGTTTAACAAAAGGGTGTAGCACTTTTTTTAGTCAAATAATTTGGCGTCGTTTGTGGGAATTTCTTAGCCCTTTAGTTTCCTTTAGATCTAGAACCAATTTAATATCACTACCTGGCTGTCATGCCCTCACCATTTCGGTACTAACACCAACTCAAAAGAGTCGTAGGTAAGCCTTCGCAACGACCGCACCAGTCTAGGTCAGGTCGTTGCGTAAAATAGAAGTTATAATCGATATCTATGCAAAACTCATGTTTCACCTGCAATGATAGGTTTTGTACGGCATACAGACATTCAAAATAGGATCATGATTGTCTGGCATGAACACAACCCCGTTTGACGTATCTACATTGCTTATTGACACATATTCCTGCCCTTTGAGAAGGGGTGACGGCTATATGACCTTTTGAAAGAACAGACACACCATGCCCTATCTTCACATTCCCATACTAGATGGTTTATGAACGAAGTATGACATGGTGCTCCTGTTATTGCACAAATTGGACGAGATCGGACCGGGACTCGATTCCAACACTTCAGCAAGGGAGGTGGGTCCAATCCACTCAAGACCTAGACGATGTTAACAAAGGAGTTGGACATAGCTGCCAAACCCAAAACCACCATACAAACACCAGGCGGAGCAAGCAACACTACAACACCACCCTTTTCCACTGACTCGTTGGGTAGAGGTACGAAAAATCTCATTGTGGTTTATCCCCTCTTTTGTTGGTTTAAACAAGAATGCATGCACTCTCATGGGTAAGCGAGCAAAGGGGTATTCCAACCAGAAACAATGGAATGAAAACTACTACAAAATAATTGGAATATCGCTCACCTCAAAAACTTCAACTTCTGAAAAAGGACGCCCCTCAAGTCGTGCTCCTTTTCCCTCACCCGGGTTTTGTCCCAATTGGGTTTTCTCGGAGAGGTTCTTAATGAGGTGATGGAGGGGACGTCTTGAAGTTCAAAGTGTAGTTCATCACTCCGCCCGCCAATTGCTTCTCCAGGCCGACTGCTGAAGGGACTAGATACATGGAAACTTCTCCAACATATGTATAAAACAGACATGTATAGTATTTTTCAGTGAATGAAATAAAACAGCATTTCCTACTTTCCATCAAGGTATTCTCCAATACAAGCAAACTGGGACTCACCCAGGAAACGCATCGTGTTCTCCAACACAAGCAAAATTAAGCAAATTGGGACTCGCCCCAGGAAACGCTCGTGTTCTCCAATGCAAGAAAAGTTAAGGAAAACTGGGACTCCCCCGGAGAACACCCAACATCCTCTAGTAAGAATAAAATTGAGTGTGCCAAGATTCATCCCGGCATATGCACAAACAACACGACGACCTATGAAATCCTCTAAAATCTGACAATGAGATAACGAGTTAACATTTTGACCTCATCTTGAAATAACACCCCTACGGCCAATGGCCATCACAAAAAGAAGAATTCGACCTCGCTCTAATTATAATGGGCTAATATTTCGACCTTAGCTCGAAATAACACCCCTGCAGCCAACGACCATCACCAAAAGAATAATTCGACCTTGCCCGAATTATAATGGGTTAATATTTCGACCTTAGCTCGAAAGAACATCCCTACGGCCAACGGCCATCACCAAAAGAAGAAACCGATCTCGCTCGAATTATAATGGTTAATATTTCGACCTTAGCTCGAAATAACACCCTTACGGCCAATGACCATCACCAAAAGAAGAATTCGACCTCACTCGAATTATAATGGGTTAATATTTCAACCTTAGCTCGAAATAACACCCTTACGGCCAATGGCCATCGCCAAAAGAAGAATTGATCTTGCTCGAATTATAATGAGTTAACATTTTGACCTTAGCTCGAAATAACACCCCTGCGGCCAACGGCCATTACCAAAAGAATAATTCGACCTCGCTCGAATTATAAAGAATTAATATTTCGACCTTAGCTCGAAATAACATCCCTATGGACAACGTCTATCACCAAAAGAAGAACCCGATCTCACTCGAATTATAATGGTTAATATTTCGACCTTAGCTCGAAATAACACCCTTACGGCCAACGACCATCATCAAAAGAAGAATTCGACCTCGCTCGAATTATAATGGGTTAATATTTCAACCTTAGCTCGAAATAACACCCCTACGGCCAATGGCCATCGCCAAAAGAAGAATTGACCTCGCTCGAATTATAATGAGTTAACATTTCGACCTTAGCTCGAAATAACACCTCTACGATCAATGGCCATCGCCGAAAGATTTTGACCTTGCTCGAATTATAACATGTTATTATTTTGGCCTTGCTCGAATTAACACCTTTATAGTCGCCCACCATTGTCAAAACAGGTAAGTTACAGTCCGACCTCGTTTGGAACAACACCTTCACAACTGCCAGCCACAGTCAAATAAAAGGAAAAGTTCAGGCCAATGGCCATCGCCAAAAGAAGAATTCGACCTCGCTCGAATTATAATGGGTTAACATTTTGACCTTAGCTCAAAATAACACTTGTACCACTAATGGCCATCGCCGAAAGATTTCGACGTCGCTCGAATTATAACAGGTTATTATTTTGACCTCACTCGAATTAACACCTTTACAGGTAGGTTACAGTCCGGTCTCGTTCGAAATAACACCTTCATAGCTGCCGGCCACAGAAAAATAAAAGGAAAAGTTTGAAATCGTTCGAATATAAGTCAAAAATTGACTTCGTCCAAAATAGCGACTCCAAATTCGAACTCCTTCAAATAAAGTCATAAATCGGCCTCACTCCAGACGATGATTCCAAGTTCGACCCCACGAGAACACACATGAAAAAATGATTCCACCTAAGTCGGCAAGTCTGACCTCAATCCCACTCGAATGATCAAGTCCAAAAATGACTTCGACCAAAAGGGCGGATCCGAATTCAACCTCATTTGAATCAAGGATGATACCGTCTAAAGTGACAATAAGAAGTTAATCTAGCCCGAATGTGCGAGTCCCAATCGACTCCATTCGGACTCACACAATGAAACCCTGCTCGATCTGGTCAAGGTTGGATTCCCAAATTGAAAAATCAAGGACTCTCCACACGAAAAATCCGAAGGTCTACGCCAAAACAAAAAGATGTAACAAGCAAGGGGAAGGGAAAGAAAATAAAGGATGTACAAATGAAAAACAAGTGTTTTATTTATATATACATGCGCAACAACCACACCTTACAAAATGCCAAAACGGGCCCCACAAAAAAAATACTAAAGCAGCAGCAGCTTTTTATTCGGCGTCATCACCGTCGTTCTCCCCATCATCGTCTTCAATAAACTCCCCCTTAACATTAACATCCTCACCAACCTCCGGTGTCGCAGGGTCGTTGCCACAATTGACACGAGCCTCCCGTACCTTTACCCGGGCTTCTTCATAAATAGCTTCAGAAACATTGCCCCCCTCCCACAAACCCTTGTATATATCTCGTTGGGCCTCGGCATGGATCCAAAGCTCGTGCAAGTTACGAGGGATGGCAGTAGAGGCAGATTCAACTTGAGCTAACAACTACGCCCTCTCAGCCTCAAGCGCCACGACCTGGTCCCCTAGGCTCGAAGCCTCCCGATCAATATTGTCTATGCGCTCTTCGAGCCTCACCTCCCTTAGCGTGGCCGTCACCTTCTTGGATTCCTACTCAAATTGAAGGACGCGGATAGTTTCCTCCAACACCGCCGCTCTTGCTATGCCTGATGAGCGAGCATTCTCGGCAGTCTCCAGGCTACTTTTCTCTCCAGCTCAGCTAGCTTCACCATCCATTCTGCACTCAATGCTTCAACTCAGGCAGCAATCTGATCAAGTGCGGCTTGCAACGACATCACCTTCGCTTGAAGATGCTCGCATTCTATAGCGACCCAATTTCCCAACTCAAACTCCTCGTCCTTGGCGCGGAGTAACTCCTCGAGCTCACTACATCTGCAAATGGACTGCATCAGCTCCTGGTCCCTTTTCTCCAACTCCTCTCCGAGGGATTAGGTGCCAGTACCTGCCCTGAGCCACTCATGCATCTCACGGCATTTGTTGCGATACCGTCAATATTTTTCAAGCATCATCCGGAAAATCTTGGCCCGAGTCTCGGCCCTGCGAGAACTCTCAATTTCCAGCAAGTAAGACTGAAAACAAAAAGTCAATAAGGCCAAGGACGCAGAAATAAAAAGAGAGGAAAAAATAAACAAGGAAAAGAAACTTACCCGCAGGCCCATCGCGGCCACACCACGCGACAATTCGGCATCATTGACATCCTAAAGAGCTCCGCTTTCCGCGGCAGAGTATAGAACGTCAAACTGTAGCACAAGATCTACTGTGTCTTGCAGAAAATTGAGGTCCTTCTATCGAGTATCCGAGAAGGACCTCCCGCTCTTACCACAGTCTGGGTAAAGCCCTTATCGAACATCCTAACATCATTAGGATCAAGGTCGGAATAAGACTCATAATCGTCAACCATGACGCCTTTTCCCCTCTCTGCTACCGAAGAAGAGGTGTGGTTCGGCCGGGATGATGAAGGGCCGCCCAGGACGGTAACGACATCCTCGAGACTCTGTCTCTCCACTATATCAGCCTATTGACCACTCACAACGAGTGTAGCCTCTACGGCTAGGTTGGCACCACCGTCAATGTCGGACACCGCCAAGGGAGGGTCGCCCCTCGAAGATGCTTCGGTTTGAGGAGCCACTTCTAATATCAATCGTCATCTGTTCGACAGAGCCTCTCCACTATCAACACGAGAAGATGCACCCATTGAGCAGACGGTGGAAACCAGAGTCTCAGATTGAGGGTTAGCCTCCGTACACACGATTCCGGCCGCAGGGGCAGACTGGGTAGTAATCCCTGATGCAAGCCGAGTAGCGATCCTCGGCACGGGCCAGGTAGGAGCCGCCGATTGACGTAATATGAGCGGAGGAGCCCTCGTCCTTCGTACCCTCCCTGTCAACGAAGCAAGAATATCATATAAAGACAAGGTCAAACCTTAAAGCAAAGAACAAAGCTGCACCAGGCCGACTCACCAGTGAGAGTCTTACGCCCATATCTCTCGTAGATGGATTCCCACTCACAAACCCCCATCATATAGGGAAGGATGGCGTTTAGCCACTCTGGATGTCGTCATCCGACGGGGGAGACAGTCTCTCAGCTGTAAAAAAGTAAACAAGTCACTAGAAATGTCACCCAAAGAAGAACGATCAACGACAGCCTCAAGAGGAATCACAAAACAAACAAAAAAACACAAACTCACATGCAAAGTTCCATGTCTTAGGGAACCCATCCGAGTTCGCCACGAGGTGCTTTGTCCGCACACAAAAGTAACTTTCCTATAGGTGGCGATTACCCTTATCATCCATCTTCGCCATTTGACTCTTGGTTCCTCGATGGCGCATGTAGATCATCGTGCCCCCAATAAATTGAGGGGCAAAAATATGAAGCATGTTCCCCAAAGTAATCCCTCAACCGACAAGCTCCGTGTACTTGAGGAGCATGAGGAAAATCTTGTACACGTACGGTGAGAGCTGAGTCGGGCACACTTCATAGAAGCGACAGAAGTCCACCACTAGAGAGGGGAGAGGAAGCGTATATCCGACAATAAAAGGATACGCGTAAAATGCGCAGTACCCCGGGCAGTGCAAGTGCACAATGTTCGTCCCCTGCGCCGGCACCATTTCAACATGGTTTAGAATTCTCTATTTGGTTTTTAGCGCCATAATTGCCGCTTCATCCATGGTAGAAGGGACATGTTTCGGATCCTCTCCGGTAGGGCTGTTAAAGTCAGTCCATAGTTTCCCTAGATGAGGTAGTATCTCAGCCACTGTCGGAACCCCCCTCATCCTCCGTCAACTCCACGCCATCTCCAAAAAGAGGTAGGTCACTTTATGGCACCGGAGTTTCGACGACTCTGTCGGTCTGGGAAGAAGAACCTGCCATTTGTCTAAGTTTGATCGAAATAAAAGAGAATGATGAAGGAATAAAGAAGATGGTCAAGCTGGCAAAGGCAGAGGTATGAAATACTGAAGAAGATGGAATGAGATGAAAAATTTCTCAAGTAAATCGAAAAGCGTAATAATTGAATGGTGGATTCCCCCTATTCATATAAACTAAAATGCCCTAAGTGCAAAACCCGAGAGCTGCAAATCAATGAGCTGAAAGGGCACGGGAAACAATACGGTGCCGGGGGAACGTGCATCATAATTACACATAACGGGCATTCATAACATCCTGAATCGACGTGATGATCTATCTTCGAACTAATGTAACGGTCCGGTAAAGTCCTTAAAGCATCACGTCGTCGCCTTGCCATAAAGACCTCGTCCTCACATAACGATCAGATTTCTCCCTTTTTGGAACCGCAAGGTCCGCCCATTGAGCTCGGTAAAAGGCGATCCTAACGGGCGGAGGGACTAACTGTATGGGTCAAATCTGACTAAATTTATCACTAAAGGGAGTGGTAAGAGGTCGACCTAGCCACGGTCGTGCCCACGAGGCGTAATGGAGAAAACTACCACGGTCACTGCCGAGGTCAAGCCGTTAGAAAGCTAACATCACAGAGTCGGCATAACGTTTGGGCAGTTAATAAGGTCACAACCATGAGAAAGTACGTCGGTTAAAGATCACTATATATATATATCGGGTCATGGTATCAGAAGGGGGGGATCTCCCCGTCAGCGACACTTTTCTCTCTTCCTTTTTCCACGTTCTTACTATTACGGTGCAAACAGATGTAAGCTTATCATTTACATTTAATGTATGATAATCATCTTGAGAAATACTATATGAGCTTGTTCCTTTTTCTTTCTTTTAAATTTTTATACTCAACATGTCTGGATTTAAAATTAATTATGTTTGACTAAAATTTAACTTTTTGTCTCTCTATTAATTGGTCTAACTAAAGGGTGTAACACTTTTTTAGTCCAACAAACTCGATCTAATTTCGGGTTGAAATTCAATGTGGAATGAGTCATATTAGGTCGAACTTGAACTGATGTGGTCAATTTAATTGCGGCAAAATAGGAGACTAATAATAAAAAGTACTAGAAATTTGAGTCATAAGTTTTCCAATTTTAACATAAGATTCTTATTAAATCAAATGTTTTTTATTAGCGTAATAGTATGAAAAAAACAACCCCATTCGCGCGTCCTCCACCCCCCAAAAAGGGGGGAGAGAGAAGGGAAACTAATCTTATTTAATTTTCTAATTCCACATAAAAAATTTATCTCCTTATTTAAATCCAAGAAAAAAATCACATTGAATTGTTTTAATTTATTCTTCCATATAAGAAGAAGGAAGCTAATTAATTGACTAACAAACTGAATAGATAGCTCAATAGCACGCTCGATTACAAAAATCCAAAGCCTAGGATTTATTCCTTTCATAAAAAATGAGATAGAGAATGGAAAATCTAATTTAATTATCTGAATCTTTATAATTTATCCTTCCATATAAGAAAAATGAAATAAATTAATTGAAGAACATATAGCCTCGCATATATTTACATTCTCCATATAAATTTTATTGATTCTCAATTTTTTGCAAATGTGTCTAAAACGATAGAACTTGTACATTTTTATTTAAAATTTCATACTCCTCTCTTATTTTTTAGAAATTAATTTTACGCAATTTTGATTTGCTCCGCCTCGCTCCGTCCCGTTGCCATACCTAACTCAGATAGGATAACAGCAGCCTCGATTGCAAAAATCCAAACCCAATGAACCTTCCTAACATTACATAAGCCATAAAGTAGTACACTGTATTAAATAAATACCAATATATCGTCAAATTCTCGCGATTATTTCATACCTAACACGCTTACCTTATCTTCTCGTAAAAACGCTACATTCGTTAATGATATAAAATACCGAATTTGCCACGCGGCAACTTTCCGCTGTCTATTCACGGCCCGAGTGAATCTTTTAGTCCACCAAAGATGAAAATTAACTTCTAGAAATTTATTTTCTGTTTATTACCATGAAAATAAAGAAAAGGGAGAAAAGTAAAGATATTTAATTTCGCTAAAACTGGGTCCACGGCCCAGCCACGCATTTCCCTCCTATATAAAGCGTCGTCACCTCTCATGCAAATCTCGCTCACTACTTTCACGTTCTCTTCTCAATTCCCATAACAGAAACCCTTCCGTTAGGTTTCCGTCTTATTTTTCTCATCTTCTCCGTTTCCTCTTCTGATATCAATATCTGTATGGTGTTTTTCTTGCTCAAATTTTAGATTTGTTTTGTCTTTAATACCTGTAACCTCATAATTCTTTGTTTAAACCAAAAAATTAGCTTCTTCTGAAGTCAGGGTGGGGATTTTTGGATCGTGTAAGAGTGTGTTAGAGGGTGATTATCTTTTGATTCAGTTCCTTTTTTGCTTCTTTTGAGGGGGTAGCCGGGGCCTCGGCCTCGGCGGGTTTTAATAGCCCCCATCTATTACAACCATTGGGCAAAAACATCATTAAATCTGTACAAATCAAACCCTTAATTTAGGTTAAGTTTGTGTATTCTTTGATTCTTTAACAGAAGAAGAAGAGATGCCGGCCCTAGGTTGTTGTGTAGACGCTGCTGCTGTTTCTCCTCCTCTTGGCTATGCCTTCTCTCGGGATAGCTCTCTTCCCGCGCCGGAGTTCTTTACCTCCGGCATACCTCCGACAAATTCCGCCGCCGCTTCCCATTGGTCTCCGGATTTGTCCTCTGCTTTGTACGGGGTCGATGGGTGGGGGGCTCCTTATTTCTCTGTTAACTCTAACGGAGATATCTCCGTCCGACCACATGGTATGGACACTCTCCCTCACCAGGAAATTGACCTTCTCAAGGTCGTGAAAAAGGCCTCCGACCCGAAAAATTCAGGTGGGCTTGGTCTTCAGCTACCTCTTGTTGTTCGCTTCCCTGATGTGCTAAAAAACCGGTTGGAATCTCTGCAGTCGGCTTTTGATCTCGCGGTTCATTCCCAGGGCTATGGGGCCCACTTCCAAGGTGTTTATCCCGTGAAATGCAATCAAGACCGGTTCGTGGTGGAAGATATTGTCAAATTCGGGTCGTCATTCCGGTTCGGGTTGGAAGCCGGGTCTAAACCCGAGCTCCTGTTAGCCATGAGCTGTCTCTGCAAGGGTAGTGCTGAGGGCCTTCTCGTTTGCAATGGTTTCAAGGACGCTGAGTACATTTCGCTTGCTTTGGTTGCAAGAAAGCTCATGTTGAACACTGTAATTGTGCTTGAACAAGAGGAGGAGCTTGACCTTGTGATTGATATAAGCCGTAAGATGGCTGTTCGGCCTGTAATTGGACTTCGGGCTAAGCTCAGGACCAAGCATTCAGGCCATTTTGGATCCACTTCTGGAGAAAAAGGTAAGTTTGGGCTTACAACTACCCAAATTGTTCGTGTAGTGAAGAAGCTGGAAGAATCAGGAATGCTGGATTGCCTTCAGTTGCTGCATTTTCACATTGGATCTCAAATCCCTTCAACAGCGGTGCTTGCTGACGGTGTTGGTGAGGCTGCTCAGATTTATTGTGAATTAGTCCGTCTTGGTGCGGGTATGAAGTTCATTGATACTGGAGGTGGGCTTGGAATTGATTATGATGGTACTAAATCATGCGATTCTGACGTCTCTGTTGGCTATGGCATTCAAGAATATGCCTCCACAGTTGTCCAGGAGGTTCAATATGTATGCGACCGTAAGGGCGTGAAGCACCCAGTGATTTGCAGCGAAAGTGGCAGGGCAATTGTTTCTCATCACTCAATTCTGATTTTCGAAGCCGTGTCTTCTTCTAGTACTCATGTTTCTTCTTCACATCTGTCTTCTGGTGTCCTCCAATCCATGGCGGAGACGCTCAATGAAGATGCCCTTGCCGATTACCGCAATTTATCTGCTGCTGCAGTTCGTGGAGAGTACGAGACATGTGTACTTTACTCTGATCAGTTGAAACAGAGATGTGTGGATCAGTTTAAAGAAGGGTCCTTGGGTATTGAACATCTTGCTGCTGTTGATAGCATCTGTGACTTTGTATCAAAGGCTATGGGGGCTGCTGATCCTGTCCGCACTTACCATGTGAATCTGTCAATTTTCACTTCAATTCCTGATTTTTGGGCCTTTGGTCAATTGTTTCCTGTTGTTCCAATACACCGTTTAGATGAAAAGCCTGCAGTAAGGGGAATATTATCGGACTTGACTTGTGACAGTGATGGGAAGGTTGATAAGTTCATTGGTGGCGAATCAAGCTTGCCGCTACATGAATTGGGAAGTAACGGCGATGGTGGTGGGTACTATCTGGGGATGTTTTTGGGCGGGGCTTATGAGGAGGCGCTCGGAGGACTCCACAACTTGTTTGGTGGACCAAGTGTCGTGCGCGTGGTGCAGAGCGATAGCGCTCACAGCTTCGCCATGACTCGCTCCGTCCCTGGCCCGTCCTGTGCAGACGTGCTCCGAGCGATGCAGCACGAGCCCGAGCTCATGTTCGAGACACTCAAGCACCGTGCAGAGGAATTCTTGGAACAGGAAGATGACAAAGGGCTGGCCGTTGCATCTTTGGCCAGCAGCTTAGCTCAGTCCTTCCATAACATGCCTTACCTTGTGGCGCCTGCATCTTGCTGCTTCACTGCAGCGGCTGCTAACAATGGTGGCTATAATTACTATTACAGTGATGAGAATGCAGCAGATTCTGCTACAGGGGAGGATGAGATTTGGTCCTATTGCACTGCTTGAAGTATTTCTCGTTGCATCTCCAGTTATAGTTTGTCGTCGAGGTTGTCTGTTTTTGAATAATACCCTTAGTTGGTAATGTTTTTCTAATGTCAATTTTCTTTGTTTAGTTTGTTGTTTTCGCTGGTGAATTAAAAGATGCAATAGAAAGCAGGGATTTTCCCCTGTGTGGTCTGTTGCAGCTTTCTGTTATTGTAGTTTAATGGGGAAGAGTGTGGACATGACCGAATCAATTTGATGTATGATTCGGCCTCTTCCTGTGTAATCTCCTGCTCTTTTTAATGCAGTTTGTTTTAGTATGAGTGTTTGTTATTCTCTCTCTTTAAACAAAAATACCCAAATTGAAATGAAAGTTGAAAAACCTCTTAGCATGGCAGCTTATGGATAGGTGGTGATTCTGAGAATTAAGACTACTTTGTTGCTCAGATTCGTTAATAATAATGTTCTAGTAATGCCATAAGGATTTGGGGACACTTTTTGTAGAAAGTGTAATTGGAAGTATTACGGGGGCTAGTATTCGGGGTATTCGGGGTAGGTGAGGTTGCATAATTTTGATGTTCTTGGCACCTAGCATCCTAGTTTAGAACTTTTTTCTCTTGCTCCAAAATTTTATGGGTTGAGTCGGTAGCGAAGCTAGTAATTTTTTCCGATGGTGTTCAAATTTTAAAGAATTAAAACAAATTCTCAACAAATGATGTCAATATGTGTTATGTACCTCTAAAATATACTAATATTTTACTTGAATACACAGTATAATTTTTCGACAAAGGGTTGTCAATCATATCTTTATGACCATGTGACACCGCCCAAGGTTT
Organism: Nicotiana glauca; assembly: GCA_026770625.1. Lineage (NCBI taxonomy): Eukaryota > Viridiplantae > Streptophyta > Magnoliopsida > Solanales > Solanaceae > Nicotiana > Nicotiana glauca. Next base: position 5,217 of record MU666237.1, on the reverse strand, counting down.
GAGTAACCTTGGATTCGCAGAATATAGCGCTCTTTATCAAGAGTTTATCTATTCTTAGGACTCGAACCATGAGCTTTTGTTAAATTCCAACTCTCGCGACCAAAAGTGAAAGAATATCGATATTCCACAACACTCTTAGATGGTGTCATGCTTTAGATTTGATACGAATATTGTGGCTTTGAAACAGAAAAAGAATGAGCTTTTCGGGCTAATTGGCCATGGCGGATCATGTGATTTTGTCTATAAAGTTTTTCAAAACACAGTTTTGTAGTGGTTTTTGATTTGTTACGTATTGCCTCGTATGTCCACAACGATTGCTTAGGAATGACGATAACAAATTTTTAGTGTTGTTTTTGTATAGTCCTAGTATTTTTGGGGAAGTGAATGAGGTTCTGTTTACAAAAGTTGAATTTTTTTTATCAGCAAAAAGAAAAAGAAAAGGGAAGATCTTCTTATAGTAGAAGAATCGTTATTGTGTTTTATATTCTTTCTTGTTTTTTTCTACTTCTCATATTTGCAATTGCTTTCTTGTAGGGATCTTCCTTTAATGTTGTTCAACTTAGTTTGCATACAAAAACATGAAACATGTGTGAATTGTATTTTCACACAAAAACTCAGTACTATATGTCTTTGTTGATTTAGGTGGTGGAAGAAGCACCTATGCTATTGCTACAAACAGAGGTGGAACAAGGATTTCATGTTTACGGTTCTAAATTAGTAATTTTCACATATTTAATATATTTTTAAGATAAATATAAAATTTGAATTAAAGTTACTGGATTTAGCCGAATTCGTAGTCAACTCTGGCTCCACCCCCGACTACAAAAACTTTTTGTACGTTACTAGTGACAGTAATAGATGTGGCTCTTTGGATTGTAGGGGGTAGGTGGAGTTATATCATTTAGAAGTCCTCGGCACCTAAAGCCATGTTTAGAATTTCTTTTTTTCTTCATGTATTTGGCATTCGAAAATCACTTATTCAATTAATCTGAATATGTCTTTTTATCGGGATATTTTTATTCCTATTACTTGAACCAAGACGTGTGAATAAAAGTGAAGAGATCTTGTTTATTCGATTGGCGATGTTTCAATGATTTAGAATATGATATGAACATTGTGGCCTTTGAATTGACACAGAAAAAGAGCTGTGCTTTTTTTTAGTTGGTAGGCAAAGGTGGATCATATGGTTTTGTCTCTTAAAACTCAATTTTTCTAATAGTGGCTTTTGTTTGTGCTGGTAATGTATTGCCCCGTATATCCACAACTATGGCTTACGCAAAGGGACGAGCAATAGTGCGGGGCGGCGCAGTTGCGGGGCATACTCGCATAAACCGCGAATACTTCAATCCGTCCTGTAAAATATAATTTTCTGTTTCAACCCGCCTCACCCCATCCCACAAAACATAATTTTCTGTTTCAACATGCCCCGTCCCGCATTAACTCTTCCATATTTTTTCAAGTTACGTATGATGATAACAGATTTATACTGTTGCTTTTGTACAGTACATATTTTGAGTAGTGAAATGAGATTTTGTAAAAAAAATGGCAGTTTTTTTTTGGCCAATCAGCTAAAAGAGAGAGAAAAGGGAACATCTGATAGTTGACGATTTCTTCTTGTGTTTTACATTTTTTTCTTGTTTTCTTCATTTCATATCTTTTGCTTCTTTATAGGAAATTTCTGGACTCACAAAAGGCTATGTGGCTCTTTGGAATAGTGAGGGTATTTTTAGTGAGAATATTTCAGATGGGTATTTTTATGTTTGGTTTCTGCCAGATTACAGATGGAATTAAGATTTCTCAGACAAAAATTACCTTTTCCTTGATGTGTAAATTTAAGGGTTGTTAAAAAGTATTTCTGAAGTAGTGAAGTATATCAAATCTATATTACACTTTTGAGGACTTATTGTCATTTGCTTGGTAAAACATATGGACAAATAACAACAATAACCACCACGCCTCAACTTTAACTTCTAATACACGGACTCTAAAACGAGACTTAGTGAGAGAAACTCTCATCCATCACTACAAACAACCAATGGAAAACCCACCCAAATCACCTAATATACCACCGGAACCACCGGACGACATTGTCATGGAAGAAAACGCAATCCAATCCCACTCCTACAAGGAAATGCTACTTGACAAGCAAAATACTGCACAAGCGGATTACTTCGCTGCAGAACTCCAATCCACCCTAATGCAACAATAAGATAAGGAAACAATATGTCCCATAATACTCTCTCAAGAGGACAAAAACAGGCTATATGAACCATGGCGTTTCTCAGTTATCATAAAACTCTTTGGGAAAAAAATCTTCGATCTAAATTAGTTGATTTATGGAACCCATCCGAACAATTGATCTTGATCGACCTAGGATGAGATTTTTTCATAGTCAAATTTGGTAAAGAGGAGAACCTAGTGAAGGCTATACAAAAAGGACCATGGTTCATATTAGGAAATTTCCTCTCAGTAAGAAGATGGGAACCCAAATTCGTCCCACAAGAAGCGACTCTATCCTTCACTGCAATTTGGGTAAGACTACCACAACTACCCACCGAGTTCTATGACAAGGAAGTCCTAAAAAAAGTGGGCAGGAAACTAGGGAAACTCCTAAAAAATGATACGTGCACTTCAGCCACTCTCAGAGGAAGATATGCAAGGATATGCATACAGGTACCCTTGGAAACACCAGTTGCTACCTCAGTCATAATAGGGGATCATAAATAATTGGTGATCTATGAAGGGGAAAATGTATTATGCACTGGTTGTGGAAGGATATGGCACATCTTGAAAGGATGCATGCACAGACAAAAACAACAACAACCACAAATGCAAGAAAGTCCAGAGTGTTCAAATACTAAGCAAAACGATGTTTCAGGCTATACTCCAAACAATGAGGAAGAAGAAGAATGGAAAGTGGTTTCCTTCCCAAGAAGACGTAAAAAAGAGTACAACACAAAGCAAAATGAAGCAACGGACAAGAATAGAAAAGATAAACAATCAACAAAGCCAGAAGGCATCAAAGTGAAAATGTTAGACGCTATATCCGGTAAGTTCCTTGATACTCAAACTTTCCGATACACCAATAAATCTAACACATTACAGGAGATGGACCGGATCCAACCCGCTACCTCAAAGGGACAACAAATTGGACAACAAAATGCAACCGGGCAGCCCACAGGAAAAAGGCCTAACACAAGTGCCAAACGAAAAACGGACCCAGGGAATACCCAAATGCACACAAATTATAGACATGGGCCAACGACACAAACAAAAGTAACGATAGACCCCATAGTCAGTAGCCCAAACCAAAAGGACACTACCCCTCATTCAAAGTCAACCAAGCCCAAAAGCCAAGATGAAAATCAAAAAGGGCAGACTGGGCCACCCATCACCTCTAGGAAAATAGACCCCATGGTAGACCACAATAATAACCACTACAACACGACGTCTCCCCTACCAATACCAACCGGAGGAAATCCCTCCATGAAAGACCAAGAGCCAAAGCTGTATAATCATGAAATCTTCAGTTATTTGACAGAACCCATCAACTCAACCGGATATCAAAATAATCTCATTCTCAGTGTATCAGACACAAACTCCAAAACAATAAGCATGCCTATCGATCCAACTTCATAACCGCCAGAAACGTTTGATTACCCCAATACCTCACCTTTTTTCACTAACCCAAAAACGGATAGGAATAAGAAACCCAAAAATGGAACCAAATCCCAAACCCCCAATCTTTCTAACCTCCATATCGCCACCACCGGACCATCTACCAGCATCATGGCTGGAGCTGGCACTCCATGGTCAAGCCCTAAGCTACAATTTTCACCTGGGCAACCAACCGATTTCTCTAATCATACAGAACCCAGCCCCTATAGCAAGGGTAACAACAGAAGACTTAAACAGGTGTTTGGGGATGCTTTGAGCACAAATGTGACAGTTAGTCATGGAGTAGACCCACCCAGCCAACATGCGCCACAACAACTATCCATATATCCAGGACAGGATTCAGCATATTTTCAACAGTATCCCATTTTTCCCAGAGTTATTTTATGTTATTTTATTATGAGTCTATTGATAGTACTAATATATCGTCTCTTGTTGCTTTCTTGAGTTGAAGGTCTCTTGGAAATAGCCTCTCGGCCCCTCGGGTAGGGGTAAGGTCTGCTTACATATTACCCTCCCCCAGACCCCACTTGCGGGATTATACTGGGATGTTGTTGTTGTTGTTGTATCCCGTTTTTTCCAAACCCAGCAGTAGAGGATCCCTATGCAAGCCCCCATTTCACAATACTCCAACCGGAGTCACTCCATAAAACTTCACATTCAGTGTAGGAGAAGCAGCAACAATCACCACAAGATAAGCAACATCAATCGCCTCTGGGGAACATCTCCAAAGGAATTTCAACAGCTCCGGAGCTTCTGAGGAACAACAAGGTGCCATTGAACCATAAAATAGACAACCCAGTGAGAGTGGACTCACTGTGGTTGGAAGAAGTAAGGGCTGTGGAATTCAACATGGAACACAGCGAGACATTGATCCTACTTTGCCCAAAAATCCTAGTTCGTTACGGAATGGACTTATCATCTCACCTGAACAAAGGTACTCTCAAACCCCTTCTGACCCTAACCCCAGTGATGATATCCCAACAATTTCAACACATGGGAAGAGATCTGATGCAACCCTAGGGCAGGGAGAAAGCATCAACGAGCATCAGGCCTCCAACACTGAACCCTCTAATGAATTTCATAATATGGAATGCTAGAGGGGCAAACAATGCGGAGTTTAAGAGGCACTTCTCAGAAATGGTCAAAATACATAAGCCTATGATGTTAGTTCTCCTGGAACCGAAATGGCAGACCACAAAAAGCTTACTGAGGAGCTTCAATTCGTTCCCTGTTGTTGGCCACTCTGGAGGTATAGTGATTATGTGGAGGATAATTCCCTCCAAGTTAATGAGGTAGTTGTCAACTCTCAGGGTATGCATTCCATGGTTAAGGTATTACCCTCAAACCCACCCTTGTTTTTTTCTGCAATCTATGCCAGTAACCACATTGAGGATAGAAGGAGACTCTGGGATAGTGTGAGTACGTGATTTTTGCCCTACAAGAAAATTACTCCCAAAATTCAAGATAAAATAGTCCTTTTGTTGTTTGCAATTTTTGTGGATTTTGTTGTTATTTTTTTCTTATTTGTTTGCATTTGTG
>MDKF010061220.1:0-11873 GCA_026770625.1 Nicotiana glauca | reverse complement strand
CTAACAAAATACTCTTAAGAACTCATGCATGAAAGATATCCACTTCTATCCTCATCAATTACCCTTCTAATGGTCGATCCTAGTTATATATAGAAATTAAGAGCTTGGATTATAGTCCCTTACCTTTTAGGAAGATGACCAATGTGCCTTTCTTGACAAATATTGAAGGTTTAAGCAAGATCTTATGGAGAAATATTGATGAAGAACCCCTTCTCCCTCTAGGACCCCTTCTCTCTCTCTAAATGTATCAGAAAATAAGCCTAAAATGAAGGGTAGGGTGTAATATATCGACATGGGGTCGGGTTATAAAATTAGAAAATTGGAGCCCCGAGTCAAGTATGCGGTCGCATTTGCGTAGGAATTTCACGGGGCCTTACATGTAGGCTATAGAATTCTTATGCTTAATCCTGAAGGCTTCATACATTGCTTTCATAAAGTCGTTGTTGAGATTGGAACCATTATCAGTGATGATCGACTCTAGGATGCCGAATCGGCAAATGATATGGTCGCGAACAAAGCCTGCCACAACCTTCTTGGTTACTGCCTTATATGATGCTTCTTCAACCCATTTGGTGAAATAATCAATTGCCACTAGAATGAACCTGTGCCCGTTTGATGTGGCAAGCTCGATAGGTCCAATGACATCCATTCCCCAAGCGACGAACGGCCATGGTGAGCTTGTTGCATTAAGCTCGTTAGGACGCACCTTTATCATGTCTGCATGGATCTGGCAACGATGGCATTTTCGAACATACTGGATGCAGTCTGTCTCCATAGTCATCCAGAAATAACCAGCTCGGAGTATTTTCTTGGCTAAGACAAAACCATTCATGTGCGGGCCACAAGTCCCTGCATGAACCTCTTCCAACAACCTGGATGTTTCTTTTGCTTCGACACACCTTAGTAATCCCAAATCGGGAGTCCTCTTGTATAGGATTCCTCCGCTATGAAAGAAGTGATTGGATAATCTCCGCAGTGTGCACTTTTGAGTAGTGTTTGCAAGTTCCGGATACTCTCCTGTTGACAGATATTTCATAATGTCATGGAACCATGGCTTTCCATCCGCTTCTTCCTCGACATGAGCACAGTAAGCAGGTTGATCCTGGATTTTTATCAGGATAGGATCAATGAAGTTCTTATCTGGATGCTGAATCATGGATGACAGAGTGGCTAATGCATCAACGAACTCATTCTGAACTCTGGGGACATGCCGGAATTATGTCTTTGTAAACCTCTTCCTCAACTCTTGTACATGATGCAAGTATGGGAGTATTTTGGAATTCTTGGTTGCCCACTCTTCTCGAACCTGATGTATGAGCAAGTCTGAATCCCCGATCACTTAGTAACTCTTGAACATTCATATCAATGGCCAGTTTGAGACCTAAGTTGTAGGCTTCATACTTGGCCATGTTGTTGGTGCACGGGAACCTGAGTTTGGCGGACACCGGATAATGTTGACATGTTTCTGATACTAGGACTGCTCCTATGCCAACTCCTTTAAAGTTTGCTGCCCCATCGAAAAACATTCTCCAGCCATCATAGAATTTTGCAATGTCTTCTCCTATGAAAGAAACCTCCTCATCGGGAAAATACATCGTTAGAGGCTCGTATTCTCCGCCCACGGGGTTTTCGGCAAGATGATCGGCTAGTGCTTGTCCTTTGATCGCTTTCTGAGTCACGTAGACAATATCAAACTCACTCAAAAGAATTTGCCATTTGGCCAGCTTGCCCATGGGCATGAGCTTCTGGAAGATGTACTTCAGTTGATCCATCATTGATATGAGATAAGTGGTATAGGCACAAAAATAATACCTCAACTTCTGAGCTACCCAAGTTAGAGCACAACAAGTGCGTTCTATCAGGGAATACCGGACCTCGTACTGGGTGAACTTCTTGTTGAGATAGTAGATGGCCTACTCCTTTCTCCTCTTTTCATCATGTTATCCTAAAATACACCCGAATGCTCCATTCAGTACTGCAAGGTAGAGCAATAGCGGTCTACCCAATTCGGGAGGAACCAGAACTGGCTGCATTGACAGGTATTCCTTGATTCTATTGAAGGCTTTCTAACAATCAGTCCATTTAGTGGTGGCATCCTTCTTCAACATCTTAAATATAGGTTTACAAATGATGGTAGACTGGGCTATGAACCAGCAGATGTAGTTGAGTCTCCCAAGAAACTCATAACCTCTTTCTTGTTCTTTGGAGGTGGTAATTCTTGAATGGCCTTGACCTTTGACGGATCGAGTTCTATTCCATGTTGACTTACGATGAACCCAACCAGTTTTCCGGTAGGAACCCCGAATGCACATTTGGTGGGATTTAGTTTTAAGTTGTACCTTCTCAATTTTTTGAAGAACTTCCCTAAATCTTCCATGTGGTCAATGGCTTTCTTGGATTTGATGATGACAACATCTACATACACCTCAATCTCTTTGTGTATCATTTCATGGAAAATAGTAGTCATGGCCCTCATGTAGGTGGCCCCAGCATTCTTTAATCCAAATGGCATCATCTTGTAACAATACATTCCCCACGGCGTGATGAATGTCGTTTTCTCCGCGTCTTCCTCATCCATCCATATCTGATGGTATCCAGTAAAACAATCGACGAATGACTGCAACTCGTGCTTGGTGCAATTGTTAATCAGGATGTGTATGTTTGGCAGTGGGAAGTCATCTTTTGGACTAGCCCGGTTGAGGTCCCGGTAGTCGAAACAGATTCTGACCTTTCGGTCCTTCTTTGGTACTGGCACAATGTTGGCTAACCATGTCGGGTATTCCACTACCCTGAGGACCTTGGCTTTGAATTGCTTGGTGACTTCTTCCTTGATTTTCAAACTCATGTCTGGCTTGAACTTTCTGAGCTTCTACTTTACCGGCGGACATGTCGGATCTGTTGGCAGTTTGTGAGATACAATAGATATACTGAGACCGGTCATATCATCATATGACCAAGCAAATATGTCCTCATATTCTTTTAAGAACTCTGTGTACTCTTCCTTTTCTGATGGTGATAGGTGAATACTGATGCGCGTTTCCTTGACATTCTTTGTATTCCCCAAGTTAATAACCTCAGTTTCGTCCAAGTTAGACTTAGGTCTGTTCTCAAAATCCTTAATCTCTTTAATGACCTCTTCTGGTATCTCGTCCTCTTCTGAGTCTATGTCCATTTGTTGCGTTACCTTGTCATATATCACATTCATCGGTTCATCAAGATAAGTAATAGTAATGCTGGGTAAAGTAAAGTAAATGGCAGAGAAAAGAAATAATAAGAGCGAGCTTTATATAAAAACTGAAATGCTTTGATAAATGCCAAAAATTGTTTTGAACATTGGAGCTCTTTTCAAAATTCAAAGATAATACTGAAGGGAAATCAACTAGCATAAAGTAAAAGATAATGCATAATGCTTTGTTTAGCCTTGCTACCCTGAAGCTCTCCGGGCCTTGGTGGTTCTGATGGACCAATTATTGAAGCACTCTCCTCGGCTCACTGCCTATATGGAAGGGCCTTCCTCCCCTTCCTCCTCGAGAATGACGTGACAGTCCATATTGTCATCTTCCAAGAACAGGTTCTTCATTGCTGCTAATGCTTCATCTTTTTATGACCCATACATGATGTCGGTGGGCTAGAAAGTTTGTTCCAGGCGGGGTATCGGGTGCTCCAGCGAATAATAAGGGCCGTGCCATGGTGGCGACCAGTTCTGGAATTCTTCCCAAGTATAATAATACCCTAACCCAAAAGTGGTGCCATATTTCTTTAGTTTGATAGGCTTAGTGATCCCCTGGAGGTTTTTGCCGAGTCCTTTGCCAGGTTCATACCCGCTCCAATTTAGTATACTCTCTATCTTGTTATCCCACCATTTATCTTTGTCCACGGCGTTGACTCGCTCAATCTGGTGGTAGGTTTCTCCTCCTAGTTTCCTTCGTCCTTCAATTGCTGGGATGGTTTGACGACTGTATATGGGATTACTCCCATCACCATGAATAATCACCTCTTGGTGATTCCACTCGAACTTCACTGCCTGGTGCAGGGTTGATGCTACAGCGTGTATCCAAGGTCGTCCTAGTAGTAAGTTGTAGGATGCCGGGATGTCTCTTACTCGAAAATCAACATCGAACCAAGTTGGCCCAATTTGCAGACATAAACTGATCTCCCCAATAGTGGCCCTTTGTGAACCATCAAAATCTTTGACGCTGATAGCTCCATCCTTGATTTCATATAGACTCTTCCCCAATGTTTTGAGGGTCACCAATGGACAAATGTTGAGGTTGGACCCTCCGTCAATCAAAGTCCTGGTGATGAAATAGTCTTCACATTTCATAGTGATGTGCAATGCTTTATTGTGTCCTAAACTTTTAGGGGGCAACTCATCCTCGTGGAAAGTGATCTTATGACTCTCCAATATCTGCCCGACCATATTTGCCATCTCTCCTCCGGTTATATTGCTGGGTACGTATGCCTCGCTCAGTATCTTCATCAGGGCATTCTTGTGTGCCTCGGATCTCTGTAGTAGAGCTAGAATGTAGATCTGCACCGGTGTTTTATTTAAACGATCAACAACTGAGTACTCTTTCGCTTGTATCTTCCGCCAGAGATCATCAGGTCTAGTTTCAATTGGCCGTCGAGAGGCCTGCTTACTTGATTCAACTAAGTGCTCTGGAGTATAAATTCTGCCAGTCCTGTTCATACCCTACGCTGCGATCGCTTCTCCAGACCTAGTTTTTCCCTTCCTTCTTGCCTCGGCGATGTAATCCCAAGGTATGGCCTTTGGAGACCCAAACTCCACCTCAATCGACTCTGTAGTCCTTTTGGATTACGGTGTTTCAAGCTCGAGAGGCATAAACATGTTTACTTCAGCATCCCCAGAGGGCTGGATCTGGACTACAATTGGATTCAATGTGACGGTTGGTTTCTTGGGCTCGTCACCTTCGGTAATTAATCTATTGGGGTCCCAATCATCTTCTACCTCGATCATGTGCACACCACCACCCTTATGATCAAGCAAGGGATTTTTTCGAACATTAGGAGCAGTTTCTTTGGCCACGATGATTTTGTTGTCAATTAGAGCTTGGATTTTGTCTTTCAGAGATCGACACCCATTAACGGTATGCCCTTTCATATCGGAATGGTACGCACAGGTTTTATTTGGATTGACCCACTAGGAAGGATTTTCTGGAGTTATGGCAGGGATTGGGGTGATGTAACTGGCTGCTTTGAGTCTTTCATATAGTTGGTCGATTGGCTCGACAATGGCAGTGTATTACTTGGGAGGTCTACTGTCGAAGTTAGGGCGTGGCCTGGGGAAGTTTTGGCAGGCGAGAGGTGATTGGTAGTGACCGTTATAGGCTTGGTAGACAGGTGTAGTTTGGGAATATCTTGGTGAGGTAGGTTGATATGTGGGGGAGGGGGATGATTGGTAAGCAGGAATTTGGTAAGAGGGCGGAGGTGCTTGGTAATTAGGGATAGGCTAGTATGTAAGAGGGGGTACCGGGCAGGCTTGGTATTTTACTAGGGACTTGGTTCTTTGTGCGACCATCATGGCACTTGTGTCCTTTTTCTTGGACGTGCCACCAGATTGTAGGGCTTTGTTGGTGGCCTGCAGTCCCTCGAAATTAGTGACCATACGTCTCTTAGTGCCTTCCTCAATCCTTTCTCCTAGATTGATGATATCGGAGAATTTCTGTCCCTCTATCAACATTAACCTTTCATAATACTGCGCATCCTGAGCTCAGATAAAAAATCGGTTCATCTGTTCTTCTTCTAAGGCCGGCCTGACCTTAGCAGCCTCGGATCTCCATCGAGTATCATACTCGCGGAATGTCTTAGTAGGTTTCTTTTTTAGATTCTGGATGTAGAAGATATCTGGTGCATTTTCTGTATTGAACTTGAACCTGTCCATGAAATCGGACGCCATTCCATCCCAGCTCGTCCACTTCTTGGGATCTTGGCTAATGTACCAAGATAGCACATCGCCTTTCAAACTTCTCATGAAGAGTTTCATGCGAATCTTTTCATCTCTTCCTACGCTGAACAGCTTATCACAGTATGTCCTTAAATAGACTCTAGGATCCCCCGAGCCGTCAAACATTTCGAACTTGGGAGGTTTGTACCCCTCGGGAAGTAAGACGTCTGGCTGAATGCAAAGGTCCTTATAATTTAACCCTTCAATACCTTTGTTTCCTTCAACACCCTGGACTCGGCTAGTCAGTTTCTTGAGCTCGGTAGCTAGGTTCTTGATGAGAGAGTCTTTGTCATCAGACTCCGGTGTGTTTGCAATGGGTTGAGTGTATTGTGGCATGGTTTCCACATATATGGGAGTGTGGTGGGGATGATCATTTAATGGTTCAGGGATGAGGAGTAGAGCGTTGTTGTGACATGTGTTGCAATTTTTATGAGTAGCAGGTTATTTTTGCGGTTTCGGGGTATTCTGTGGAGGTATGGGGTGTTGAGCATTGGGAAAGTTGATGTCTGGAGTTGTGAGGGGGAATGATAGACTTGCCAAGTTCCGAACTTGGTCTAGTTCTTCTTGAAATTTCAGTAACTTTTGTTCGAGCTGAGCGGCACTTTCTTTGGGTACCTGAACACCCTGAGGAACCTCTACCCTTTCAGCTGAGTTCTCCTTTCTGACGTTGTTCAAATCTTCCATTTTTGCTTTGCCCCTATTTTTGATAGGACTCGGAGGAGGAGGAGGTGGAGGGCCCTTAGATCTTGTGAAGTAAGATGATGATGCCAAATGCACGAACTAATCTTTTGGGGAGGGGAATAAAAATAAAAGTAAAAACAACAAAAAGGTAACAAGTTAGTACGAATTATGAGGAAAAATAGTGCAATATTTAAACACGCAGTACAAGAATATAAATTGTGTCCTAAATTGGGTGCCTCGTTGTGCTCGAGGTAGGCCTAGCGACAAGTTGATTTGGAGAACTTATAATGCTAAATGCCTCATTTTATTGATAAAAATAAGACGAATCCCAAAACGACACTAAAATTGCATAAAGTAAAATATCACTAATGGACCTTGGCCTTATTACATTTCAAAGCGGAAAAGAAAAGAGACTCCTAACTATTTGGTCCCAGAAGGACCTTTCCCAGACTCGGCATTTTTGGCTCCATCGAACAGCGTCACCAGCTCAGGCAATCCCAGCAGCAGAAAAGCCCTAGACAAATGTCCTCCTTCATTTCCCTCGGCGTTTTGGCAATTTTTGATCCTCCAGATGAACTTCCCTTCCATCTCTACTAATCCTCGCTCCAAATGCCCTAGGTGTTTGTTGGTTCAGACAGCCATATCCTTCCATTCCTCGATCAACTTTTGATTGGCCTCTTGAATCTCCTGATGCTTACTCCCGCACTCCCTGATCCTTTTGCGCAACTGATTGTACTTAACCTGTATCTCAGCCCTTTCGTCGATGACCCTGTGACCTTGAACAAACCCGGGCCGTCCTAACCCAGCATGATCTTCTTCTAGCCAACTTGGATAGTATGAGGTATAGCCGGTATGATATCTGTCAGGCTCTATGGAATCCTTTTCCAGGATGATCTTACTGTTCCACATGTGTTGAGCTTGACATTTGTATGGGCTATCGTCGTCTTGGAAATCAGCCCTGAAATGACTCATCTTCTCGACCTTTGGTACGACTTGCCTCCTCCCTGCCTGCCTCATGACTCGGAGAGGGACATAGGGATAAGTTCCCCTCAAACCAATGAGTATGAGGAATGGAGCGCCCCGAGAGCGGATGATGAACACTCCAGTGGGGAACCATTCGAACATCCACTGTACCTTGTCTTCTTTCAAGTTCTCAAACAACTTTACCCATCCTCGAGCATCCTCCGGCTGAGCAAACATGTCAGACATATAGTTCATTCTATTAGGATGGTGAAAGTCTATATGATCATTCCACGGCCTTCTCGGAAGCTCTTGACGATATCGACACTTTTGGAGATGTTCTATAAGCCAGAGTTAGAGTAGTAAGTTGCAACCCTCAAAATGACTGGCCCCTCGTTGACAATTTTCCAAAGCTCAGTAGATCTCAGCAACAATCATGGGCACTATGCTAAAAGATTGCCCTTCTATCCCCTCTATTAGTGTCTTGGTGACCATGGCTAGTCTGGTATGGATCCTAGCCTTCTTCATGGGAAGCACTATCATTCCCAGGAAGCAGAACATGAAGACGAAAACTCTCTTGTGGATATGCCCCAATGATGTGAGGGTGAACTCATCTGGATAGGTGCGATAGGACTTGCTATGACCGTACCTATCGTACAGGTAGTTGAAAGGAACATAGGAATCCTTCAAACAAGTCAAGTCTGAATTTTTCTTCAACCCCATCATTTTGAAGAAACCCTTACCCTTGCGGTTTTCTGGCATGAGCAAACCCGGAGTCTTCCAAGGAATACCGGCTAACCCTCCTATTTCCTCGAGCAGAGGGGTCATTTCGAGGTCCCCAAATTGAAATACTGATCTATCACTGTCCTAGAATAAGGTCGCAGCATTTATGATTTTGTTGTCTGGCTGAATTTCGAAAAGAGAGGGTAAGTTTCCCAAATACTTGCGAACAAGAGTCCGGTCACTGGAATGAAGGTCCTCCCACCATCTTAGCAACCTCGGATGAATACTAGTTACCATGCCGAATCTGGGGATTTTGTGCCTCATTTTCTACAAAACAAAGTGTTAGTCCCTTACCCCCGCCGGACTCGACTATTTAAATCAACAATTGGCATAAACAGCATTTAGTTCTCCAAATAAATGCACAGAGTATGGTGTTGTCCGTTTGGGTCCCAGGGGAACCCAGTGGACTTTGGATAAGGCTATCTTAAAGAGTCATTATGTGGACAGCATAACTGACTCGACTAGGTTTGACAGTGATGCATGTACAGTTAAATAGAATAAGGTTTCTATGGGGTGTTAGACCGGTACCCTTGAGCGGACAACTCAAGAGGTAAAGGCACGGAACCGTCGACTCCACCGCTGATCGACTAGTTTTACCACAAATACGCCTTTGCCAAAATTTAGGGGCTAATAATATTGGAAGAGCGCAACAACTCATCAAGCATTGCTATGATATTTATTTGGCACAAGTGGAATATGATGTTGAAGATGCAATTACAAGAATGAAACAAATTGCCACGTATTTTCACGTTCATAATGATTACAATAATTGCTCAAAATTACAGCGGTATTGAAGGAAAACAATAAATCAAAGCGCTTAAATGAAAAAAAAAACTAAAGACAAGTTAATTTTGAATAAAGGCATTAAACAAAGCAATAAAGAAAACAGTAAAGTCATATATAACATGCCGTGGTAGAAGCCTAAAGAATCCCCAGCAGAGTCGGCATGCTGTCGACGCCCCCTTTTTCTCGCGAAATCGGGTTTACGACATTTGGGAAGATAACTCTATTCCCGTTTGGGAATTGGGTTTTTAGAATTGAAGAGTCGCCAACTAATGATTAAGTGCATAAGGACACTAAAAGTTTTGAAATTGAAAACCAGAGTTCGGGTAAGGGCTAGAAATTATCTCGAGGGGAAGGTGTTAGGCACCCCTCAAGATCCACTAGTGTGGTTCCCGGTCATGCTATGTTGTGACTTTAATGTAAACAAGTATACAAATATATTTACACATAAGGTTTGCAAATAGGTATGTAGCAAGCATTTTGAAATCTATAATTTGTTTAAGGGAGGGTCTAAATGCAGAAAATTAGTCAGGCCATTGAGTAAGTAAAAGGGAATTTAGAAGGGATAATACAATAAAATTAAGAGGAGTTTTAAGTAGTAGAAAAGACAAAATTTATTGGTATTAAACTAATTTATATAAAGGAAAGGGGGTCCTAGGTTTATAAAGCACATGGATCATCCACACAACACCGGTAACCAATTGTACGCATAGTGTTATCGTGAGGTCATCATCTCCATGTCTACCTTACCCACCCCGTAAAGGTTATTTAAACATGTGGATTGGTCACGAATGCTTAGTGCGTGATATTACCCGTCCCTTCCTATAAGTCCTAGAGGGCATTTAGGACCACTATTCCTACAAGGTAAGGTCTAGGCTGAACCCTCAGGTTTAAAGGACAAAATACTAGGCGACATACATAAAAAGTAGGACTTCACATAAAAGGGAACATACAAAAGCAAATAAGAAGCTCACAGATCCCTCACAAGTAAACATATAATTAGCACGTCTCAAACACATTTAAGGTCTTAAAAGAATGCGAGTTTAAAGATCAGTTTTAGCAGAAGGTTTAATCATAACTGAGTGATCTGAAGAGCATTTGACATGCAGAAATACAACTAAGAAAACAGTTGAGTAAGTAAAGGTAAGGGAACTGTTAAAACATTGTTTGAAAAAGAAGACTTGAAGATACAGTAGTTCAGTTAGACAAAATAACATGATCCTGGGCCAGTAATTTAAAAAGCTTAATAAAATAAGAATCGGAAAAAAATAGTGAGTCTATAAATATGAAACGGGTTTCCAGGTAAAGAGATTTTCAATAAAAGAGTGACCTCCAGAGAGTCACAACAGGAATGAGAGTGGCAGAATTTAAATAAAAGCTGATTAGTCTTAAACTGATAAGAACATGGTTAATCGATTCTTATTAGGGCCTAAAACTTTCCTAGGCGACGTATAGGTTGCCTAATTACTCTAAAAGGGTGAGCATGCATATTAATCTCAGTTTTAAAGGACGCGGTTAATCAAACTTTCAATATTAGCTTAAACATACTGATGAGGCGTTCAGCAAATTTCAACTTACACAAAAATATAAATCCTAAGTAACATGGCATCTAATGCACGTAAAAGTCCTAAAACATGGTATCTAAATGCCAATGAAAATGCAGCAGTAGTTTTAACAGTTATTTGTGAGTCATTAGCTAGTTGCGAATATAAAGTGAGTATGACAACAAACTGAAAGTAAAGTGTCTAAAACAGGATTACTACTACATGAGATGCATGTCCTATACATGATGTCTATTGCACAAATAGGTAAGTAAATCCCTATGAGCATGTTTTCTACCCATAACTTTGAACTACGCATGCATAACCCCAACCCATTTTCACTATGGCCCCCAATCATTCGTTTACAAATTATTACAAATAATGATAGCTGAATTACATAATGAAAAATAAAATAAGACACTACCCTATAGGGAGCCTTCAACCAGGCCCAATCTTCCAACCTCACTTCTTTCGAGTTTCATAGCCTTGACCATGATTTGGGTGCGGCAAAGCTCCCTAAGGGCCCAATAGGGGATCCTTGGCCAATACCATCACCCAAACATTACCAAAATATTGAACAAGTGCAGTGTGGAATTACCATCCTTGTGCATCAAAGTTCAATGGGTACACAAAGGTGCCCAAGGCAATGCTTATACGAAGGGGGTAGAACCTAAACTCTAGGAGTAGTGAGAGTGTGATGGAAATTTCTTTAAAGAAATTGAGTTGAAAAACTGTTTTAAAAAATGATCTATGGAGAAACAGTTTTGAAAGAGAAAAACAATGGGACATTTTTGACAAACTCAGAACCAAAATACATCATATAGTTCCAGGCAGTAAATAGAAACAGGGAAAAAGGAAGTGGGGGTAAATAGTTCACATGAAATAACACAATTACATCTAGATACCAAAGGGAAGCAATTCAAAACTTAAACAGTCACAGGTTTCAACCAAAAGGGCTCATGATCATATGCTGAGAATGTACTGGGGCTAGGGAGTAGGGGAGAACATGCATTAAGCAGAACAGTAGGCGTGCTAGTTGCAATAAGAACATCAGAGCCAATAGTAAAAGCATAGAAGAAACAAAGTGTCACACCTCTTTTTTTACGCTACTTACACCCCAGCGAAGGGTATAAATAAAAAGAGTTTTTCCAATTAAAGGA
>MU666232.1:44449-74315 GCA_026770625.1 Nicotiana glauca | reverse complement strand
ATAAATCTTGGCACAAACCACATAGTCGAGAAGGTCTTCTACCACTATATTTCCTCCAAAGCACCCCAAATCCGCAACCGTGAGTGCCACACTGAATAGACCTTTGTAAACTTAAAGTTGTTTCCCTAACTCTCTTGACACTAAAGTGTTGGATTATTAAGGAGGCAGACTTACCACAAGTTCCAACCTTACCCCCTGCAAAGTACCAAGCCTTAAATATGTATAAATTATTGGAAAACCTTTCTGTACCATATATATACATTCCAAGCCAAAACTGACATAAGACATGAAGATACGATCCATTCACTGATAGTGGAATTCCCTATTTGACGCTAAGCCAAAGTCACAACATCCGATAATCCACAACATTTGTCCTTCACAACTCATATAAATCAACCAGGCTTCAAGGTCCATTGAACCACCATACGATTCATTAGGTGATCTCTTGATACATTTGCATCTTCCGTTGGAACCACAACTGGTCTGGTAAATACATTATCTTTCCACTGCCTCTATTTGTCATCCGAAGAACAGCAAAATCAACCCTCTCGCTTTCGACTATTTTCACGTTCTGCAATACCTCATCGCAACGGTCAAGAAAATCTCGTGGGTCCTCAAAAAATGTACCGCTGAAGATGGTAGCGAAGAGTTTGGTGAAACCTATCCGACCTCCGCAAAACTTTCGAAGGCGTAGTTGATCTATCACCGGTCTGTGCCATTGTTCGGCTGAAGAAGAGGTACGTGACTTCGGCACTCGTGGGAAGACAGAGTAGAAATTCAATTAGCTTTGAGAAACAGAACCGCACGACAAGAAAGAACAAATGTGAAACTTTTCCTAACTCCGTAGCCTCTGTGAGATAGGTACAGACGTCTCCGTACCGATCCCTCAGACTCTACTAAGCTTGTTCATGAGTTGTGAGACCTATGTAACCTAGAGCTCTGATACCAACTTGTCATGACCTGGATTTCCCACCATCGGGCATCGTGATGGCGCCTACTAAAGGAGCTAGGCCAGCCAAAATTTTAAAGATTCTTTAATCCACCTCAACAACATGATATACTACAAGCAATTAAATAAATGCGGAAGACTTTTGAGTTTAATAAAATGGAATGAAGACGCGGAAGTTTAAAACACATCACTACCCAAAATCTGGTGTCACTAACTCATGAACTTCTAAGAATACTAAACACAACCGTTTGAAAAAAAAATAAAACTGTTTGTCTCGAATACATGAGATAACAGAATGAAAATAAAGATAGAGGAGATGCCGGGTCCTGCAGACGCCTGCAAGGCTACCTCGGTGTCTCGATGGTTGGAATATAAATCCTCGCACTACTACTGCTGTTGCAGTCCGAAACCTGTATCTGCGCAAAAAGAGCACAGAGTGTAGAATCGGCACAATCGACCCCATGTGCTGGTAAGTGTCTGGCCTATCCCGGCGAAGCAGTGACAAGGCTAGAACCAGACACTCGCATAAACCTGTGCAGTTCAAAATATACATACAATAAAAGGAAGAGAAGTACCGAAACTAAACAGTTAAAAAGGGAGGGAAACATGCTAAGGGGGAGTACAATCTGAATATAAAATTCATTGATAACTAACAAAGAATAAGAAAATTCAATAGTTTCACGGCATCAACCTTCGTGCTTTTACTCTCATCCTCTCCCAAAGCAATCGAATAAAATGCACGGCATCACCCTTCGTGCTTTCCCTCACATACTCTCATTTCATGGCACGGAATGATCTTTCGTGCAATTATAATCAACTCAGCGCACGGAATGTACCTTCGTGCATAAGTAATCAAAACATGGCACAGAATGTTCCTTCGTGCATAAATAATAAAACATGGCACGGAATGTTCCTTCGTGCATAAATAATTAAAACATGGCACGGAATATTCCTTCGTGCTTAAATAATTAAAACATGGCACGGAATGTTCCTTCGTGCATAAATAATTAAAACATGGTACGGAATGACCCTTCGTGCATTATCACTCTTCCTCACCCAAACAACAATCACAACCAAATGGGCAAGAGAAATAACAATAATAAGAAGAGTTCCGGTAAGGGAAAAAAAATACAAAATAAACAACTAAATCCCGGCAAGGGAGCATCAACAACAACTTTCACATCCCTGCAAGGGAGATAATCAATATACTCAAACCATCCCGGCAAGGAATTTATTCGCACCTTTTTCCAATTCTTTCATTTCTTACTCAATAGTAATTTTATCATTCGAGCCAACGCTCCAAAGAATTTACAATTCAAAATAAATCCTCAAACTCTTCACATTTCGTAGAAATCATCAATTAGCTTGGAAGAGTTCCAAAATATACCAAAACGGGTACAAACAAAGACCCACGGTCATGCTATACACCGGTGTATAGATACTCGTCACCTTGCCTATACACCGCACTCGATCATTTAGCAAATAGAAATTTATAATACTCTAATCCTATTCCCTCAAGCTGGGATAGATCAAACACTTACCTCGAAGGTTTACGGCCAACTCAATCCTTAGCAATGCCTTTTTCTTTCGAATTTGGATCCAATTCATTCGTATCTATACACAATTGATTTAATATCATCAATAATACTTCACAAACTAATTCAAATGGCTAAATATATTTTCTACAACATTCTGCCCGGAATGATGAAAATCGACCCCGGCCCACGTGGTCAAAATACGAGGTTTGAACCATTTTCCGATAACCCATTCACTCACGAGTCCGAATATGTAATTTGTTCTTAAGTTCGACCCCAAAACGAGGTCTAAATCACAAATTCTTTGAAAACCCTAACTATACCCAATTCTCTAATTTTTCACCTATTTTCACATGTTTAGGCCTAAGAATTTGATTGATGTTGATGAAAAATAAAGAAGACGAGTTAAACAATACTTACCCAAAGAGACTTGGTGAAGAAAAGCTCTGAAAATCGCTTAAGGGCTGTGGAGAAGATGAACCCGTGTGTGTTAGGTGAAAAATCCCGTCAATGTTCTATTTTGGGTCTTTTAAAATCACTGGGCGAAATTGCTCTATGCGATCGCGGGCAAGCGATGTGATCGCATAGAGTAAATGTGATTGGGCGAGAATTTGCTTTATGCGATCGCGAAGAATAAAATGCGATCGCATAGAATAAACAGGCTGGGCATTGCGATCGCGGACGACTTTATGCGATCGCATAGAACAAAACAGAGCTCTTGAAAATTTACGCTATGCGATCTCGGGGCAAGGGATGCGATCGCATTGGAATTATTGCGATCGCATAGAACAAACAGGGCAACTTGAAATTTACTCTATGCAATCGCGGAGGCTCCTATGCGATCGCATAGAGCAACGTACCAGATACCAACAAACAGCAAAATACCAGATTTTCCAAGTCCAAAAACACTCCGACGCCTATCTGAAACTTACCCGAACCCTTGGGGCTCCAAACCAAATATGCACACTGACTCGAAAACATCATACGAACTTGCTTGAGCGATCATATCGCCAAAATAACATCAAAATCAATGAA
This sequence comes from Nicotiana glauca, assembly GCA_026770625.1. NCBI lineage: Eukaryota > Viridiplantae > Streptophyta > Magnoliopsida > Solanales > Solanaceae > Nicotiana > Nicotiana glauca. Next base: position 70,796 of record MU666232.1, on the reverse strand, counting down.
TTGAGCCTTAGATCCAAGAAATCTTTCAAAATTTCATAACTTCCAAATTTTCCAATTTAAGGCCGAAACACGTCAAACGATGTCCGTTTTCAACAAAATTTTACAGGAAGCATTTAACCAATATATATGACCTGTACCGGGCGTCGGAACCAAAATACGAGCCCGATACCATTACTTTTTGATCAAATTTCACTCTCATTTTCCTTAAACATTTTCATAAAATAATTTCACGGAAAAATTCATTTCTCGGGCCTGGGACCTCGGAATTCAATTTCGGGCATACGTCCAAGTCACATATTTTTCTACGGACCTCCCGAGATCGTCAAATCCCGAGTCCGGGTCCGTTTACCAAAAATGTTGACCAAAGTCAACTTTAACAATATAAATATCAAAATTCTTTAAATTTTTCACATAATTCATATATTTCAATATCAAAATTTTTCGGCTTCGTGCCCGGACTGCGCACGCAAATCGAGGCAACTATAAGTGAGGTTTTCAAGGCCTCAGAAGCTCGAAATGACTGAGAAAATAAGTGATGACCTTTTGGGTCGTCACACAAAAATATCAAAACAAACATCCCAGCAAGTGAACAATGATGATAGTAACATGTGAGGCACAATAACCACAACGGGGTCATAGCAATTATAATACAAGACCCACAGGCATGCTTGACACCGACGTATAGATACTCATCACCATGCCTATACGTCGTACTCGACAATTAACACGCATCAAATAAGACACGACTACTAATACCTCAAGCTAAGGTTAGACCAAACACTTATCTCGATGCCACGAGCACAATTCACTTTTCAATTATCGCTTTACCCCTTGATTCCACCGTCAATTCGCTCGTATCTAGCCACAAGTTACTTAATTATATCAATAAACGCTAAATGAATCAACTCCAATGCATGAAAATAAGTTTTTCAAAGTTTTATCCAAAAAGTCAAAAATGGACTCAGGGCCCGCTTGGTCGAAACTCGAAATTCGGATCAAAATTCGATTACCCATTCACCCCCGAGCCCGGATATATAATTGGTTTTGGAATCCGACCTCAATTTGAGGTCTAACTCCCCAAATTTTAATATTCTTAGGTTTTCCCCAAGATTCCCAATTCCACCATGAAAACCCTAGATTCTAGGATGAAATCTTGTAAAAAGAAGTTAAGGAGTAAAGAAAATGAGTTAGAAATCACTTACCAATATTTTGGAGAAGAAAGGTTGTTTGAAAAATCACCTTTTATGTTTTTCTAGGGTTTTAAAAAATAATAAATAACTGAAAATCCCATCTAAATATACCTCTCTCAAACTCCCTATGCAGACCGTGCGGCCGCACAACTCTCCATGTGGACCAGTGAACCTGTGCGGACCGCACAAAATCGAGTGCGGCCGCATAGCCCCTACCGCGCACCACATGAAATATCTTGCGGCCGCAAAGGCCCCTTCCGCGGTCGCACAAAAATTCTTGCGGACCGCACAGGCAGTTCAGATATCTACAACTTCTGTGAACCTGTAACAATTGTGTTTTAAGCCTAAGACATCCCGGAACCTACCCGAAACTCTTCCGAGCCTTCGGAACTTCAAACCAAACGTGCATACTAACTCAAAAACATCATATGGACCTACTCGTGCAATCACATCATCAAATTAACACGTAAAATCATGAATTAAACCTCAAAATTCAACATTTTCATCAAGAACTCTCAAAGTTCATAACTCTTCAACCGGAAGTCCAACTCATGTCAAATAAACTCCGTTTTCACCAAATTTCACAGTTATCTTTCAAATACTATAACGAGTTTGTACCGGGCTCCGGAACCAAAATACGGACCCGATAACAATGGTTTCAAATATTAATTCTTTTCTTCATTTCTTAAATAATTCAGTAAAAAAAAAATTCAAAAATTAATTTCTAAGTCTTGAGACCTCGAAATTCATTTTCGGGCATACGTCCAAGTCCCATATTTTACTACAGACCTCCGGGATCGTTGGAACACGGATCCGGATCCGTTTGCTCAAAATATTGACCAAGGTCAACCATAATTAAATTTTAATTCTAGAAATTTTTATTTCTCATATTTTCACATAGAAGACTTTACGGATATAAGTTCGAACCACAAACGCAAATCAAGGTGAGGTAAAAAGGAGATTTTTAGATCTCGGAACACTGAATTTACTTGCAACACAAGTGATACCTTTTGGATCATCACACAAATTGACTACTCACTCTTTCTTGAAAATAAATAACACGGATACTAGCCCAGGTATTTTATCTTCATATCTCTGTCTATCTTCTCTCCCTTATAAGTGAATAGGAAGGCTAATACTCTAGGTATTTTATCTTCTTGAAATTAAATTAGACATTATTAAAATTTTAATTAAATTCCCCTGTCCTATATTCTCTCCTTTATCCGCTCATATAGTCGGTATTTTATACCCTTTGAGGCTACATCGCTCCGAACGATTCAAACGCTACAACAAACTAAAATATGAAAAAGTTAATTTGGAATCATAAACCAATTTGAATAGAATTCCTAAACACGCTCTTTCTCCTCAGTCAAACTAAATTCAAAACAAAAAGGGAAATAACAATATTACTATTATATCCAATAATATAGTTATAATAATAATAATAATATATTTTACCGATGAGAATAATACAAGGTTTTTCTGGTGCGGGGGAATATATATGTTTCACTTCAATAAAATAAGGAAAGGGCAGAGTTTACTAAATAAAGGTAAAATATATGCTAAATTTAGTTGAATTGGACTCTAATATTAGGCAAAGATATTGAATATTAGAATGTCATTCAACATAGATTTACTTCAGTATTAGAAAATCAACTTTGTAGACTTGGTAGGTTACGTTATGACTCAAAATCAACTTTGTATATTGTAGTTTAAATCGGAAAAAGTGTTCTAGCTTTAGGAGATTTACAATTATATCTTTAAATAATACGAATATTTAAAGGTATAAAAGTCGATCAGTATTTGAAGAATATTTTAATTGTTCAATATTTAATATAAATTGTGCTTTTATAATAATATAGATATAGATAAATCAGATCAACAATAGTAAGATTAAGAACTTTACCAAATCAGATCAAACATTACAAGAATAAAAATAAAACAAATCACAAAATACGAAAAGAGGTTAAAAATTCATGTACATAATTTCATTATATGCATATACATCTTATTTGGGAAAAGAGAAAGAAGAGAGAAAATCAGGGATATGCCTTTCTAATCCAAGTAGGATTAATTTTGTAGGTTTGACGTATGTGTAGTTTAAGTCAAAAAAGAATTTTATTATTAGGTAATTTACTATTAGATCCTTAAATTATACAAATATTTAAGGGCATAAAAATCGATCAATATTTTAGGGATATTTTAGTCGTTTAATATTTAGTACAAATTATTTGTGCTTTTATAATAATATAGATAGATATAGATATAGAGCCCGTTTGGCTTAGCTGATTTAGAGTAGTTGAAAAATACTTTTAGGTGCTGAAGCTGATTTAAAAAATAAGCAGTTACGTGTTTGGATAAAAGTGCTAAAATTAATAATAAGCAGCTGAAGAATTGGGTATACGAAGAGTTTTTTTTAAAAAGAAGTATTTTAGGGATAAAATAATAAATATTTTGATCAAACCTAAAGTGCTTATAAGCTGAAATTTAATAAGTTGGGGGAGACCAACTTATGACTTTTGGCTTATTTTTGGCTTATAAGCACTTAATTTATAAGCATTTTTAATTATACCAAATGCGTAGATAAGCCAAAAGTGCTTATAAGCTAATTTGAGCAACTTATAAGCTTAGCTAAACAGCCTCCTAGATAGATAGATAGATAGATATAGCAAACTAACAGTAGCAGATTATTGTGGATACAAGTATGTCAGCTATATTTTCGTGGACTTAATAAATTTTAAATATCGTTGTTAAAACATATTTTTTCTCCAAACACTAGGCAGTAAATATACGATACACGATTTAGGTTTTATTTAGTAAGAAAGAATAAAATGTTCATGAAAAAAAATACATGATGCTGGTTAGCTTTGGTCTTAAAAATAAAACAATTTTCAGTAGCTTATACGTGTTGTACAACTAACTATAAACCTTTTTTGGATCAACGGAAATATATATATATGCACACACGCATATACACACACAAAACTAGAAATTACAGTGCAGATTATTGTTTAAGTGGAGGTACTGCAGTTTCTCTAGAACAAACATGTTTTGTTCAACTGTATCAATATTACATGCCAAAATTTTTTTAACTACTTTAGTTCCTAGGATATTTGCCCAAAATATAACTGTAATGACCCGATCGGTCGTTTTGAGCTCTAGCGCGTTGTTCAGCAGTCAGAGGCCATGAGCAGCTCAATTTCAGGTATAATGACTTGTACGCGCGGTCAGAATCGAATTTCGGGAAGTTCAGAGTTGATTTGGAAAGATAATTCTCATTTCGGAAGCTTAAAGTTGAAAGAATTAACTAAAATTGAATTTTTAAGTAAACGACTTCGGAATCGGGATTTGAAGATTCCAATAGGTTTATATGATGATTCCGGACTTGGGCGTATGCCCGGATCGGGTTTTAGATGATCCGGAAGTATTTTGGCGCCCATTGTGGAAGTTAGCATTTCAGAAGAAATTTCATAAGTTTGACTTGAAGTGCATTTCAGTGTTATCGATGTCCGTTTGAGATTCCGAGTCAGGGAGCAGCTCCGTATGGTGATTCTGGAATTGGGAGCGTGATCGGAAGTGAATTCGGATGTCTGTAGGTCATTTTGGAGCCATTTGGCTAAAGATAGAAATTTGAAAGTTTTTGAGAAGTTTGACCGGAAGTGGACTTTTTGATATCGGGGTTGGAATCCGACCTAAAGTTGGAGTATGTCATGACCCGAATTTTTCAACCTCGGGAGTCGTGATGGCGCCTATTAATAGGAGCTAGGCAAGCCACTTATCAATTACCTCTTTTAGCGAACATCGACAATATTAGAAACAATGAAGCATTTAATAATAAAGCGGAAGTCTCAAATATAATTAGCTGAAAGAAATGCGGAAGTATGAAAAAATCCTCTACCCAAGACTGGTGTCACAATACTCACGAACGTATAGAGAATACTAAATACAAGGTTTGAATGAAACATAAAACTGTCTGCTTCGGTACAAATGATAGCAAACTGAATAAAATAGAAAGGGACTCCGGGCCTGCGGACGTCAGCAAGGCTACCTCGAATGTTCCTCGACTGAAGTCAGCTCCTAATCAACTACTGCTGTCCAAAAGCTGCTGCTCCGGTACTGTGATCTGTGCAAAAAGATGCACAGAGTGTAGCATCGGGACAATCGACCCCATGTGCTAGTAAGTGTCTGGCCTAACCCCGGCGAGGTAGTGACGAGGCTAGGACCAGACTCCAGATAAACCTGTGGAATTATATAAGATATGCGGCAAAGACATAATAGAAAATAACAAGTAAAACTGGGGAGGGGAAAACATGCTCTGGGGTAGCAAATAAAACAAAGTATCAGGGGTAAAAGAGTAAACATCAATTCAGCTTCTAACACAGAATAAAGGAAATAAGACAACTTTCATATTCAACTCATCTTGTTGCAGGCGTGCAACCCGATCCCATTTCATCATGACTTGTGGTAGGCGTACCACTCGCTCCCATTTCAGTATATAATGTGTGGTAGGCGTACCACTCGCTCCCATTTCAGTATATAATGTATGGTAGGCGTACCACTCGCTCCCATTTCAATATGTAATGTGTGGTAGACGTATCACTCGCTCCAATTTCAAAATGTCATGTGTGGTAGGCGTACCATTCGCTCACATTTCTTTCAACACAATACACAATATAGTCCCGGCAAGGGAAAAAGATAATATAATAATTTCTCGACAAGGAAACAAGAATAATAAATCTACTATCCCGACAAGGGAGGTCCAACTATAACCAATCCTATGCAATTTCTACGTAGTATAGTTAAAACCAATACTCAGTATCAAGGCTCAGCAACCAAGTCTTTTATAGAGTCAATTAAGCATACACAATTATCAATTTAAGACCCACGGTCGTGCTTGACACCAATATATGGATACTCGTCATCATGCCCATACGTCGTACTCAACACATAACAAGTAGCAATTATGACTCAACTCCTAAACCCTCAAGCTAAGGTTAGACCGAACACTTACCTCAACTTCCACGGCTAAATCAATCCACAACGACTGCCTTCCCTCTCGAATTTGGCTCCAACTCAATCATAATAGCTAAACAAATCAAACTCAATGCCTAAATATAGATTCCCAACCTTTCTTCCAAAAATTCCAAAATCGACCCCGGGCCTGCTTGGCCGAAACACGAGGTTCGGACCAAATTCATATCACCCATTCCCCCAAGATCCCGGATATACAATTTATTTTCAAATTCAAACCCAAAACGAGGTCTAAATCGAAGGAAATTGAAAAGCTCTAACTCTACCCAATTCCCCCAATTTCAACCCTAGATTACATGTTTTAGGACTAGGATTTCAATGGATGATGATAGAAAATGAAGAAAACGAGTTAGATAATACTTACCCAAGAAGATTTGGTGAAGAATTGCTCTACAAGTCGCCTACGGGCTGTGGAGAAGAAGAGCTCGTGCGAATTTTTTAATAAAACCCGTATGTTTTGATTCTGGAAACTTAAAAATATAACTGGGCGTTTTTGTTCTATGCGTTCGCGACAGCGGTGTCGCGTTCACAATGGGCAACTGAGCAGTGCATCGCATTCGCGATGGGGATGATGCGAACGCGAAGAAGGAAGCTGGGGGGGGGTCCATAATTCGCTATACGCGAACGCGTGAAGGACACGCGCACACGATGAGGAAGATTGTAAAGGTACGTGTTCGCGAGTTGTCGAGTGCGAACGCGAAGAGGAATAGGATCCAGAACTTGGCTTACGCGATCGCGATGTAAGGTACGCGAACGCGAAGAAGAGGGGATTCAAGGCTATGTGAACGCGAGAGGACATTGTGAAGGCGAAGAAGGAATCTCCTGAGTAAAAATTGCAGAAAATCTTATACTTTTCCTAAGTTCAAAATATCCCGAAACACCTCCGAAACACTCCCGAGCCCTCGGGGCTCCTAAGCAAACACACACACTAACTCAACAACATCCTACGAACTTAATCGTGCGATCAAATCGCCAAAATAATATCATAAACGAGGAATCAAACCTCAAAATCATCACTTTTTCTTCAAACTTCATAAACTTTCATTTCTAGAGATTTAGGTCCGAAACACGTCAAATGACGTCCGATTTCAACCAAATTTCACGGGAAGCGCTTAAACAACATATAAGATATGTACCGGGTGCCAGAACCAAAATACGGGCCCGATACCGACACTTTCTAATTAATTTTTATTTCAAATTTCCATATAAATTTCAGAAAAATAATTTCTCTTAAAAATTCATTTCTCGGGCTCGGGACCTCGGATTTTGAATCCGGGCGTACGCCCGAGTCCCATATTTTTCTACGGACCTTCCGGGACTGTCAAATCACGGGTCCGGGTCCGTTCATCCAAAATGTTGACTAAAGTCAACTTTAATCATATTAATATCAAAATTTATCATTTTTCACACATAATTCATATTTAAGCTTTCCAGCTACGCGCCCGGACTGCGTACGCAAATCGAGGTGACTAAAAATGAGTTTTTCAAGGCCTCAGAAGCGCGAAAAAGAGAGAAAATAGGTGATGAACCTTTACGTCGTCATATCCTCCACCTCTAAAATAATCGTTCGTCCTCGAACGGACAAAAGAAAGAAGTACCTGAGTCGGGAAAAAGATGAGGATAACGGCTCCGCGTATTAGACTCGGACTCCCAGGTCGATGCCTCAGGAGGCTGACCTCTCCACTGAACACGCACTGAAGGAAAGCTCTTCGACCTGAACTGTCGAACCTGCCGGTCTAGAATAGCTACCGGATCCTCCTCATAAGACAGATCCTTGTCCAACTAGATAGTGCTGAAATCTAACACGTGGGCTAGATCGTCGTGATACCTCCGAAGCATGGACAAATGAAACACTGGATGCACGGCTCACAAGCTAGGTGGCAAGGCAAGTCTATAAGCCACCTCTCCCACATGATCGAGAATCTCAAATGGACCAATGAACCTAGGGCTAAGCTTGCCCTTCTTCCCAAATCTCATCACGCCCTTCATAGGCGACACTCGGAGCAATACTCGCTCACCAACCATGAAAGCTACATCCCGAACCTTACGATCTTCATAACTCTTTTGCCGCAACTGAGCCGAATGAAGCCTGTCCCGAATGATCTTGACCTTGTCCAAGGCCTCCTGAACCAAATCCGTACCTATCAACCGAGCCTCTCCCGGCTCGAACCATCCGATCGGAGACCGACACTGCCTACAATATAAAGACTCATAAGGAGACATCTGGATGCTTGACTGGTAGCTGTTGTTGTAGGCAAACTCTGTTAAAGGCAAGAACTGATCCTACGAACCTCCAAAGTCAATAACACAAGCTCGGAGCATATCCTCCAAAATCTGAATAGTCCGCTCGAACTGACCGTCCGTCTGAGGATGAAACATTATGCTCAACTCAACCCGTGTGCCCAACTCTCGCTAAACTGCGCCCCAGAAGCGCGAGGTAAGCTGCGTACCCCGGTCCAAAATGATAGATACAGGCACACCATGAAGGCGAACAATCTCCCGGATATAAATCTCAGCTAATCTCTCGGATGAATAGGAGACTGCCACAGGAATAAAATGTGCTGACTTGGTCAGCCTATCCATAATGACCAAACTGCATCGAACTTCTTCCTAGTCAACGAAAGTCCGGTAACGAAGTCCATAGTGATCCTCTCCCACTTCCACTCGGGAAGCTCAATCCTCTGAAACAAACTACTAGGACTCTGATGCTCGTACTTAACCTGCCGACAGTTCAAATAACGAGCCACATATGCAACAATATCCTTCTTTATACTACTCCACCAATAATGTTGCCGCAAGTCCTGATACATCTTTGCGGCACCCAGATGAATAGAGTACCGGGAACTGTGGGCCTCCTCTAAAATCAAATCTCGAAGTCCATCTATATTGGGCACACAAACTCGCCCCTGCAATCTCAAAACTCCATCCGCATCTAAGGTAACCTGCCGGTCACCTCCACGCTGCACCGTGTCCCTGAGGACACACAAATGGGGATCATCAAACTGCCGATCACGGATACGCTCCAATATGAAGAACGAGCGACCATGCAAGCCAACATACGACTGGGCTCAGAAACATCCAGTCTCACAAATTGATTGGCTAGGGCCTGAACATCCAAAGCAAGCGGCCTCTGACTGACTGGAATATAAGCAAGACTGATCATACTAGCTGATTTCCTACTCAAGGCATCGGCCACCACATTGGCCTTCTGACTGACTGGAATATAAGCAAGTCTGCTCATACTAGCTGATTTCCTACTCAAGGCATCGGCCACCACATTGGCCTTCCCCGGATGATATGAAATGGTGACATCATAATCCTTTAACAACTCCAACCACCTCCTCTGCCTCAAATTTAAAACCTTTTGCTTGAACAAGTACTAAAGACTCTTGTGGTCAATGAACACCTCACATGCCACGCCATACAAATAGTGCCTCCAAATCTTCAAGGCGTAAACAATAGCTGCTAACTCTAAATCATGCACCGGATATTTCTTCTCATGAATCTTCAACTGCCTCGAAGCATAGGCAATAACCTTGCCATCCTGCATCAACACTGCACCAAGCCCAATACGGGAAGCATCACAATAAATGGTATAAGGCCTAATTCCTGAGGGCAAAACCAACACCGGTGCCGTAGTCAGAGCCGTCTTGAGCTTCTGAAAGCTCGCCTCACACTCATCCGACCATCTGAACTGGGAACCCTTCTGGGTCAACCTGGTCATCGGGGCTGCGATAGATGAGAACCCCTTAACGAACCGACGATAGTAGCCTGGCAATCCCAAGAAACTCCGAATCTCTGTAGCTGATGCTGGTCTAGGCCAGTTCTTGACTGCCTCAATCTTCTTCGGGTCAACCTGAATACCCTCTACTGATACGACATGACCCAGAAATGCAATTGAACTCAACTAAAACTCACACTTCAAAAATTTACATATAGCTGACTATCCTTCAGAGTCTGCAAAACCACTCTGAGATGTTGCTCGTGCTCCTCTTGGCTGCGGGAGTATAACAAAATGTCATCAATAAAGACTATCTCGAACAAGTCCAAATAAGGCCTGAACACTCGGTTCATCAAGTCCATGAAAGCTGCTGGGGAATTCGCCAACTCGAATGACATAACCAAGAACTCGTAATGCCCATACCGAATGTGGAAGGTTGTCTTAGGGTCATCGGATGCCCTAATCCTCAACTGATGGTAACCAAATCTCAAGTCAATCTTGGAGAATACCCTGGCACCCTGAAGCTGGTCGAACAAATCATCAATCCTCGGCAACGGATACTTCTTCTTGATCTTTACCTTGTTCAATTGCCGGTGATCAATACATTTTCTCATTGACCCATCCTTCTTCTTGACAAATAATACTGACGTGCCCCAAGGTGAAACACTGGGTCTAATGAAACCCTGCTCAAGCAAATCCTGCAACTGCTCCTTTAACTCTCTCACCTCTGGCGGGACCATGTGATACGGCGGGATAGAAATGGGCTGAGTGCCCGGAGCCAGATCAATACAAAGGTCGATATCCCTGTCGGGCGGCATACCCGATAAAACTAAGGTCAAGGTCTTGGTATGGAAATCTAAGATGGAATGATACGGGGACAACCAATCCACCATGTATAAAAGCAACAAATTAACACGGGTCTCAAGACTCCCAATCTCCACAACACAAGAGCGATGAACTCGATCAAACATAATAGAACCACCCACCGGTGTAGATATATAAACAGGAATACTCAAGGCATCACTAGGCATGACCAAGTAAGTTACAAAGTAAGATGACACATACGAATACGTAGACCCAGGGTCAAATAGCACCGAATCATCTCTATCACAGACCAGAATAGTACCTGTAATAACTGCATTTGAAGACTCAGCCTCTGGCCTGGCTGGAAGAGAATAATACCAGGGCTGGGCCCCACCTCCCTGAATCATATCTCTGGGACGATCGGCTGTTGGCTGGTCTCTACCCCTGGAGGTCCGAGCTCCACCTCTATGATCTCTACCTCCACCTCTATGGCCTCAACCCCCGCCTCTAGCTGGCTGCGCAGGCTGTGGAACCTCCGGTGCCTAAATCATAGCACAAGAACTCTGATGTTGAGGGCTGTCAGAAGCTCAAGGGCAATACTTGGAAATGTGCCTCGTGTCGCCACACGTTAAAAAAGCCCTCGGCCGCTGGGAATAACGAAGTGGTGGTGCACTGATAGGTGCTGACGGTGCACTGAAAGACTGCTGATCAGGACAATGCGACTGAGAACCACTACCACCTGAAGTACCATGAGAAACCTGAAGAGCTGACTGAAAAGGCCTAGGAGGATGGCCTCTACCATAAGAATCTCTACCTCCAGACGAGGTACCATTGAATCTGCCTGAGTGACGGGGCCTCTTATCCGACCCATGACCACCTCTCTGTGACAGAGCCATCTCAACTCTACAGGCCGCACCCTAAAAATAAATCTCACTCCCGGCCCCTATAGCCATCTGGAGGCGGATTGGCTGAATCAATCCATCAATAAACCTCCACACCCTCTCTCTCTCTCTCAGTGGGGAGTATAACAATAGCATGGCGTGCTAGATCAATGAACCGGGTCTCATACTGAGTGACTGTCATAGAGCCCTACTGGAGGCGCTCGAACTGCTTGCGAAAGCCTCTCGTTGAGTAACTGGGAGAAACTTCTCCAAAAACAACTCTGCAAACTAGTCCCAAGTCGAAGATGGTGACCCTGCTGGCCTGGCTAAACAATAGTCCCTCCATCAAGTCTTGGCGGATCCAGATAGAGGAAAGGTGGCGAAGTCGACCCCATTGGTCTCCACAATACCCATAGTCCGAAGAACATCATGGCAGCTATATAAGAAATCCTGGGGGTCCTCTGTAGAAGCACCACTGAATGTGGTGGTGAAGAGCTTGGTAAACCTATCCAGCCTCCACAAAGCATCTGCGGACATAGCCGCTCCATCGCCGGTCTGAGTCACAATACCCGGTTGAACTGCCACAGCTGGCTGAACCACTGGAACCTGAGCCTGGGGAGCTACCTACTCCGGAGTATGTATATTAGGAGTCTGAACCCCTCCTCCATCCTAAGAAGTGGTTGGTTCTACTGGAAGCAAACCCTCTCGAGAGACGCTCTCCATAAAGCCTACCAACCTGACCAAAGCGTCCTGAAGAACTGGGGTGGCTATAAACCCCTCTGGGACCTGAGTTGGGCCCACCGGAGCTACTGGGGTTGGAACCTCCTCGTCATAATCAACATGAGGCTCCACCTCTGGGACTTCTGCTCGGGGCTGAGCTCTGCCCCTGCCTCGGCCTCTTGCACGGCCTCGGCCTCGCCCTCTACCCCTCGTAGGAGCTGCTGCTGGAGGCTCGGGCTGCTGCGCAGTAGAAGAGAAAGCACATGTTCTCGCCATCTACGAAAGAATAAAGTAGAAAGACAAGCAGTATTTGAGAAACAGAATCGCACAACAAGAAAGAACAAAAGTGAAATTTTCCTAACTCTGTAGCATTTGGAGGATAAATACAGACGTCTCTGTACCGATCCCTCAGACTCTACTGAGTGCGCATGTGAGTTGTGAGACCTATGTAACCTAGAGCTCTGATACCAACTTGTCACGACCCGAATTTTCCACCATCGGGAGTCATCATGGCACCTACTAATAGGAGCTAGGCAAGCCAATTATCAATTACCTCTTTTAGCGAACATCGACAATATTAGAAACAATGAAGCATTTAATAATAAAGCGGAAGTCTCAAATATAATTAACTGAAAGAAATGCGGAAGTATGAGCTAATCCTCTACCCAAGACTAGTTTCAAAATACTCACGAACGTCTAGAGAATACTAAATACAAGGTTTGAATGAAACATAAAACTGTTTGCTTCGGTACAAATGATAACAAACTGAAAAAAATAGAAAGGGACTCCGGGCCTGTGGACGTCAGCAAGGCTACCTCGAATGTCCCTGGACTGAAGTCAGCTACCAATCAACTACCGTTGTCCAAAAGTTACTGCTCCAGCACTGTGATCTGTGCAAAAAGAAGCACAGAGTGTAGCATCAGGACAACCGACCCCATGTGCTGGTAAGTGTCTGGCCTAACCCCGGTGAGGTAGTGACGAGGCTAGGACCAGACTCCAGATAAACCTGTGCAATTATATAAGATATGCGGCAAATACATAATAGGAAATAACAAGTAAAACTAGGGAGGGGAAAACATGCTCTGGGGTAGAAAATAAAACAAAGTATCAGGGGTAAAAGAGTAAACATTTACAATTCAGCTTCTAACACAGAATAAAGGAAATAAGACAACTTTCATATTCAACTCATCTTATTGCAAGCGTGCAACCCGATCTCATTTCATCATGACTTAGGGTAGGTGTACCACTCGCTCCCATTTCAATATGTCATGTGTGGTAGGCGTACCACTCGCTCCCATTTCAGTATATAATGTGTGGTAGGCGTACCACTCGCTCCCATTTCAGTATATAATGTATGGTAGGTGTACCACTCGCTCCCATTTCAATATGTAATGTGTGGTAGACGTATCACTCGCTCCAATTTCAAAATGTCATGTGTGGTAGGCATACCATTCGCTCACATTTCTTTCAACACAATACACAATATAGTCCCGGCAAGGGAAAAAAATAATATAATAATTTCTCGGCAAGGAAACAAGAATAATAAATCCACTATCCCGACAAGGGAGGTCCAACTATAACCAATCCTATGCAATTTCTACGTAGTATAGTTAAAACCAATACTCGGTATCAAGGCTCAGCAGCCAAGTCTTTTATAGAGTCAATTAAGCATACACAATTATCAATTTAAGACCCACGGTCGTGATTGACACCAACATATAGATACTCGTCACCATGCCCATACGTCGTACTCAACACATAACAAGTAGCAATTATGACTCAACTCCTAATCCCTCAAGCTAAGGTTAGACTGAACACTTACCTCAACTTCCACGGCTAAATCAATCCACAACGACCGCCTTCCCTCTCAAATTTGGCTCCAACTCAATCAAATCTATGAAATAACGACTTTATAATATCAATAATAGCTAAACAAATCAAACTCAATGCTTAAATATAGATTCCCAACATTTCTTTCAAAAATTCCAAAATTGACCCCGGGTCTGCTTGGTCGAAACATGATGTTCGAACCAAATTCATATCACCCATTCCCCCACGAGCCCGGATATACAATTTGTTTTCAAATTCGACCCCAAAACAAGGTCTAAATCGAAGGAAATTGAAAAGCCCTAACTCTACCTAATTCCCCCAATTTCAACCCTAGATTACATGTTTTAGGCCTAGGATTTCAATGGATGATGATAGAAAATGAAGAAAACAAGTTAGATAATACTTACCCAAGAAGATTTGATGAAGAATTGCTTTACTAGTCGCCTAGGGGTTGTGGAAAGAAGAGCTCGTGTGAATTTTTGAATAAAACCCATATGTTTTGATTCTGGAAACTTAAAAATATAACTAGGCGTTTTTTTTCTATGCATTCGCAAAAGCGGTGTCGCGTTCGTGATGGGCAACTGGGCAGTGCATCACATTCATGATGGGGGTGATGCGAACACAACGAAGGAAGCTGGGGGGAGGGGGTCCAGAATTCGGTATACGCGAACGCGTGAAGGACATACGCACGCAATGAGGAAGACTCTAAAGGTACGCGTTCGCGAGTTGTCGAGTGCGAATGCGAAGAGGAAATTTCTGGGATCCAGAACTTGGCTTACGCGAATGTGAAGAAGATGGGATTCAAGGCTATTCGAACGCGAGAGGACATTGCGAACGAGAAGAAGGAATCTCCTGAGTATAAATTGCAGAAAATCTGATACTTTTCCTAAGTTCAAAACATACCGAAACACCTCCGAAACACTCCCGAGCCCTCGGGGCTCCTAACCAAACATACACATTAACTCAACAACATCTTACGAACTTAATCTTGCAATAAAATCGCCAAAATAACATCATAAACGAGGAATCAAACCTCAAAATCATCACTGTTCTTCAAACTTCATAAACTTTCATTTCTAGATATTTAGGTCCGAAACACGTCAAATGACGTCCGATTTCAACCAAATTTTACGGGAAGCGCTTAAACCATATATAAGACTTGTACCGGGCGCCGGAACCAAAATACGGGCCCGATACCAACACTTTCTAATCCATTTTCATTTCAAATTTCCATATAAATTTCAGAAAAATAATTTCTCTTAAAAATTCATTTCTTGGTCTCGGGACCTCGGATTTCGAATTCGAGCATACGCCCGAGTCCCATATTTTTCTACGGACCCTCCAGGACCGTCAAATTACGGGTCCGCGTCCAGGTCCGTTCACCCAAAATGTTGACTAAAGTCAATTTTAATCATATTAATATCAAAATTCATCATTTTTCACATAGAATTCATATTTAAGCTTTCTGGCTATGCGCCCGGACTGCGTACGCAAATCGAGGCGACTAAAAATAAGGTTTTCAAGGCCTCGAAAGCACGTAAAAGAGAGAAAATAGGTGATGACCCTTTGGGTCATCACAGAGTAAGTCTGTAATATCGAATATGACTTGTGTGCGAAATTTGAGGTCAATCGGACGTGATTTGATAGGTTTCGGCATTGAAAGTAGAAGTTTGAAGTTCCAAAGTTCTTAAAGCTTGAATTGGAGGTTGATTCATGATTTTAACGTTGTTTGATGTGATTTGAGGCCTCGATCAAGTTCGTAATGTATTATAGAACTGGTTGGTACGATTGGCTTGGGTCCCGGAGGCCTCAAGTGGATTCTGGATGATTAACGGATCGAATTTGGAGTTTGAAAGAAGGCTGAAGTGCTGGTTGCTGTCAAAACCGCACCTGCGAGAATTGGGCCGCAGATGTGGAGCCGCAGAAGTGGCCACAAAGCCGCAGATGCGGGATTTGGTGAAGGGAGCTGGGACCGCAGATGCGGTTAGGGTGTCGCAGATGCGGGACCGCACCTGCGGTAGGCGTGATGCAGAAGCGGAAAAGGGCGGCCTAGGGAGGACCGCAGAAGCGGTATTTTGAACTGCACCTGCGGAACCGCAGAAGCGGTCAAGGGACTACAGGTGCGAAAACAGCTGAGGCAGTGAGGTCTTTTAAAAATAGGGGATTGGGTTCATTTCAACCCCATTTTCTTCCATTGGAGCCGATTGGGAGCAGCTTTGAGGTGCCATTTTCATCACTCATCATGAGGTAAGTAATTTATGCTAGCTTTGAGTTAAATACAAGGTTTATATATGGATATAAGCAAGGAAATTGTAGAAAACTTGGGGTTTGATGGAAAACCTATAAACTTATTGTTCTTGGATTTTTACCACGATTTTTGGTATCGAATTAATAGAAAATCATATATTTGAGTTCGTGTGTTCATGGGTAAACTTTATCTTCGAGAAATTTCGGAACCCGTGCACGTGGGCCCGGGGACATTTTTGTTAATTTTTTTATCGGGGTTAGAAATTGTTATAAATTGGATTATAATGAGTACCTTAGCATATATTAATGGATTTACATAAATATTGGCAATATTGGCTAGTTTTGGAGCGTTGTGCATCGATTCGAGTCTTTGGAAGGGCGTAGAATGCCCGTTATGGATCTTCGGAGCGAGGTGAGTCTCCTTTCTAACCTTATAAGAGGGAATTATCCCCATATGTGAGTTAATTGGTTATGTGCTCCTATTTGTGGGGGCTACGTACGCACGAGGTGACGAGAGTCCGTGCGTAGCAACTATTATGTTATTGTACGGGTAGTCTAGAACCCAAAAGCATGCTATACTTGGAATAATTTCAATCTTATTGACAGGTTGTACTGCTTAAATCACATCGAATTAGTAAATGAATTTCTAAAAGGGGTTTAAACTTTACTTTCCTAAATTATTAAAGAGAATTGGCCTTTATTTGGATAATTGCTCCATGTTGACTTCTTGATTGAATGTCTGTTTGCGTGTGTTTATTTTTGGAACGGGACGAACGCATCGGTAGATTAAATAGATGCATCTATAGGCGTACCGTCGACCCTCGACACGTGCACAATTAATTTATGTTGGATCGGGCCGTCGCCTTGGCATAATATGTGCATGCTTGCTTTTCTTGCCTTGAGACTTATTGAAGTCAATGTTGCCTTTCATGGCCCGTTGTAAACTAATAAAGATAATGAAAAGTAAATCTTGAAAATCCTTTATTATTTGTTAAAGGTGTTTACCTGTTTTACGGCTTTGTGAGTTAGGACTGCTATATAAATCCATGATCTCCGCACATTTTTACTATATTATTATTTGACCACTAACAAGTGTTGAAGTCGACCTCTCGTCTCTACTTCTTCGAGATTAGATGGGATACTTGCTGAGTACATGTTGATTTCGTACTCATACTATACTTGCTGTGCATTTTTGTTGCACACGTTTATGTGTGGCTAAAGGCTTAGTGGCATAGCGGCATGGTTGACATAGAGACTAGGTGAGTTGTATTTCCTCGAGGCGACCTGCAGCTAGTATAATCTCCCTCAGGGTTTATTTATTTTCTGTCCAACTGTATTTCGAACAGCTGTTGTACTTTATTAAGTTTTTCTTAGAAATTGCTCATGTACTTGTGACACTGAGTTCTGGGATATATTTGGGTCTATTCAAAAGTTTTAATAGTTGTTAAAGGTTTCATTCTTTATTTGCAGGATTTTTTTATTATTTTAGACGTATAAATTAAGTATTTTCGGAAATATTTAAATGAGAATTTAATTTAGTATTTTTGTTGGCTTGCCTGACAGCGGTGTCCGGCGCCTCCATGACCCTTAGTAGATTTTGGGTCGTGACAAGATGGTATTAGAGCACTAGGTTCCCCTAGGTCTCATGAGTCATGAGCAAGTCTAGTAGAGTCTCGCGGATCGGTACGGAGACGTCTGTACTTATCTTCGGGAGGCTACAGGGATGTTAGGAGTACTTCCCCTCTTGATTCCTTATCGTGCGATTTAATTCCTGTGAGGCTTATGCCTTTGTTTCTTTCCTGCTCAATCTTATGCGACGCGAAGCGCATATTATAAATTGAGAATTGAAGAATTGTAATGGCACTACAAATGTGGTGCGGGATGTTTCTCCTGGTATAGTTGATTGGACTATTATATCTGCCTTGTGGAAGGGTATTTTATTGTTTCAGCTCAGTATCAGTACTTCTGAGAGCTCTGAGGTTAGGCACAAGTTGTCATGATGCTCATGAACAATTGTTCCACAGTATTGTTATGATGGTAGGACGTTTGCCTATGTATCAGGGCAGTGAATGACTTGAAGGCAGGTTTACTCAGTGGATGATCTAGAGATTCAGCATTTGATTCCCGGTAGGGGAAAGGCAATCGGGCAGAGAATGTTCAGTTTTGGGTTGACAAGGTACCGAGATAGGGTATTTGCTAGCACACCAGAGTTTTCTTCTACAATGCGGTGTCGTTGTCCTTACTGAATGTACTAGAATCGCTGGTGTTATGATCTTCTACAATTCGCCTTTGGGGCAAGCTATTGTTAAATAATATTGAAAATGCAGCTGTCAAACATCGCAGGGTGCGGTAGTTCAGGGTTGAATCAGTGTTTCTAATGTCGACGGTATGAGAAAGATGATCTCTACAAAGGTTCAAGTCAGTAGTATTTGTGGGTCCAAGAGCTATGAAGAAGGATACAACATAATTTGAATGGGAAGGATGTTGCCACACATTTAATTGATGTCATGGTGATTGTACCCTGTGCAGCACCGTCGGAAGATGTCAGAAAGTTATTTCCACAAGTGGGTTATTCCTTGTGAGTAGGTTAGCGGTCGCGTGGTTGGCGAAGCTTCCTTGAAGAATTCTATTGGCTATATAGCAAAGAGATCGGTAGTGCAAATGTGTTTGATAATTCAAAATATAAAAAAGGGTTTTACAGAAAGATTTTGAGAAGTTTGGTGGTTGATTACGCAAGGTTATGTCAATAGGAGATTAAGAATCCTGGTAAATTCCAGAGTTGTGTAATAGTGGCTTCAAGCTAAGTGGGAGAGTCTCACCGCCTATGATGGGGTTGCATGATTAATTACTCGCGGGATTTCTAATTTTTAGCATATTGTTGGGTTATCTCAGCTATGGGAAAAGAACATAGGTGGTAAATTGAGCAAAGGAAATATTAAAGGTGGGCTATCGTTGGACTTATTAGCCCATGTTCAGACTTGGGGAAGGATTCAGGATTGTGCTTGTAAAGATGCGGGTTTCAAGGGAATGATTCTGCCAGGTGCTTTACCACTGGGGTATTCATGTGCAATAAGATTTATGGAATTGATTATATTCGGGGCCAAGTCAGAGCGGGTGGCTCTCAACAACAGTCCTAGTGAATTCAAAATGTAACGATTGATTCCTAATAATTTCGAGCCTATGGGTACGGTTAAGAATCAAGCTTGAT
This sequence comes from Nicotiana glauca, assembly GCA_026770625.1. Lineage (NCBI taxonomy): Eukaryota > Viridiplantae > Streptophyta > Magnoliopsida > Solanales > Solanaceae > Nicotiana > Nicotiana glauca. Next base: position 51,164 of record MU666232.1, on the reverse strand, counting down.
AGCAGCCTATGAGAAGAGGCACAAAATGTTTTATGATGTTTTGACTTGAGATGTAGCAATTGGGAGGTACGAAATAGTTTGTGGAATTGAGACAGCATGGTATCGTGATTCTGGGTCACTCGGGAAGAGTGCAGATGGAGTATGTTAAGTGTTGAATGGGGTTATCATTGTTTCTTTGACAATCAAGGACAAATTGGAAGAAGAGAGATTGGTTAGCCATATTTGAATTGGTATGTTGCTGATAATGATCAGTTCTTTCAACGTGATCAATTTATGCATGTGATTTGTGGCGGCACGTGTGAGGCTTTCGGCCACCATAATTGATGTTATTCAGAAGCATTCTACTGTTATGGCTCGTTATGTGGAAGCGAATTCCGGAAGGGCTATGGTGGCTTAGACCACTACTTATATGTTTGCATATTCTACGGTTATAAGAGTTACCTACGTGTTGTTATGTTCTCCTGAAGTGAGTTCAGTGAAAAGCTTTTATTGGCACGTTGGGTGCAGTGAGTGGTATCAAATTTGAAGTGAGGATCAAGGTTGCAGTTCGGTGCTGACAATGATGTCATGAGCTCGGATGAGCACAAAAGGAGTTTTGTTGTTTAAAGTAAGTTGATATTGTCATTAGTGTCACCTGAGATCGGTGTTTTGTGAAAAAGGCTTTGCATCCTGGTTAGGGATTCTTGATCGCTTTTCAGCATTAGTACGGCCGATGGTTTGGATGTGCAGACCTGTTATGTGATTCGGAAGGTTGTGGGAGCGTGTCCCACAAGAAGATTGTATAAGTGTGGCATGTAGTCACTCGATTGATTTAAGATTTAAACCAAGTATGAAGATTGCGGTAATATTATTAATTTGAGAATTTATGCCTGGAAGGCACTCGATTTATTAGGTTATGGACTGTGGATGTTTGCCCCGGTTATGATGGTGGTTCTTATGTGTTATGGGAAAAGGGTGTGATTATGGACCCTTGAAAGGTCATTGGCCTAGTTCGGTATGATCAGAATCGTCTTGAGGTCTGTGAATGGATTTAAATATGAGTATGGGCTCTATATCAGGCCGGACGTGTTCATTTCAGCAATGCGCTGCTTATGGGAGAGTAGTCGGGGTTCTGAGACGGCTTGGTGAATTTCTTATTTGTTGAGGTTCCGCATAGAGATGAGGTTATATGAGCGGGATGGCTTATTGCCTAAGCAGTTCGTACTGGGTGAGACAAGATTGTTAAATTTAGGATTAGTGCAATCTGATTACATGAAATATATTAAGGAGCAAAGATCATTATTTGGTTCAGAATGTGGTAATGTTTCTTGTCAGAAGTATAGACTCAATGATTGGTTGACTCGGCAGTTGATTATGAATATCTGCACATCTCTTCCATCGTGGCGGTATTGTAAGAGTTAGAGTAGGACCTGTCTATGTCATGGGGTGCAATAGGAGCATCGGATTCGTGGAATTTCGACTAAGTTGATCAGAAAATGTTATTGTGGTCCGGTGAGTAAAGTGATGCAAGGTGTGAATTCATCAAAGTTATGCAGTCGTGTTTAGGTACAACGTGTAGTGATTGATATGGTGATCGTATGTTGGAAACAGGATGTGCATAGAATTTCAGATGTTGGAATTGGGCTCTAAGGCTTATTTGCTTGAATAAAAGGTAATATCTTCAGAATTTATCGAGCTAATGTGCTCAACTAAGTTGTGGTAGCATGGGAAGGTGCATGATAAGTTAAACAGTGATTTCAGACTACTTCAGTGTAGTTCTCAGCACGTTCGAGGACAACCGTATGTTTAAGTGGGAGAGAATGTAACGACCTGATTGGTTGTTTTGAGATCTAGCATGTCATTCAGCAGTCAGAAGCCATGTGCAGCTGCATTTCAGGTATTATGACTTTTACGTGTGGTCGGAATCAAATTTCGAGAAGTTCAGAGTTGATTTAGAAAAAGAATTCTCATTTCGGAAGCTTAAAGTTGAAAGAATTAACTAAGATTGGATATTTAAGTAAACGACCTCGGAATCGGGATTTGAAGGTTCCAACAGGTTCGTATGATGATTCCGGACTTGGACGTATGCCCGGATCGAGCTTTGGATGACCGGGAGTGTTTTAACGCCCATTGTGGAAGTTAGCATTTCAGAAGAAATTTCATAAGTTTGGCTTGAAGTGCATTTCAGTGTTATCGATGTCCGTTTGGGATTCCGAGTCTGGGAGCAGCTCCGTATGATGATTCTGGAATTGGGAGCGTGATCGGAAGTGAATTCGGAGGTCCGTAAGTCATTTTGGAGCCTTTTGGCTAAAGATAGAAATTTGAAGGTTTTTGAGAAGTTTGACCGAAAGTGGACTTTTTGATATCGGGATCAGAATCCGATTCTGAAAGTTGGATTAGGTCCGTAATGTCGAATATGACTTGAGTGCAAAATTTGAGGTCAATCGGACGTAATTTGATAGGTTTCGGCATCGAAAGTAGAAGTTTGAAGTTCCAAAGTTCTTAAAGCTTGAATTGGAGGTTGATTCATGAATTTAGCGTTGTTTGATGTGATTTGAGGCCTCGAGCAAGTCTGTAATGTGTTATAGGACTGGTTGATATGATTGGTTTGGGTCCCGGGGGCCTCGGGTGGATTATGGATGATTAACGGATCGAATTTGGAGTTTGGAAGAAGGCTGAAATGATGGTTGGTGTCATAACCGCACCTGCGAGAATTGGGCCGCAGATGCGGGATTTGGTGAAGGGAGTTGGGACCGCAGATGCGGTTAGGGTGCCGCAGATGCGGGATCGCACCTGCGGCAGGCGTGGCGCAAAAGCGGAAAAGGGCGGCCTAAGGAGGACCGCAGAAGCGATATTTTGAACCGCACCTGCGGAACCGTAGGTGCGGAAACAGCTGAGGTAGTGAGGTCTTTTAAAAATCGGGGGTTGGGTTCATTTCAACTCCATTTTCTTCCATTAGAGCCGATTGGGAGCAACTTTGAGGTGCCATTTTCATCACTCATCATGAGGTAAGTAATTTATGCTAGCTTTAAGTTAAATACAAGGTTTATATATGGATTTAGGCAAGGAAATTGTAGAAAACTTGGGGTTTGAGGGAAAACCTAGAAACTTATTGTTCTTGGATTTTGACCACGATTTTTGGTATAGGATTAAGAGAAAATCATATATTTGAGTTCGTGTGTTCATGGGTAAACTTTATCTTCGAGAAATTTCGGAACCCGGGCACGTGGGCCCGAGGGAATTTTTGTTAACTTTTTGATCGGGGTTAGGAATTGTTATAAATTAGATTATAATGAGTACTTTAGCATATATTAATGGATTTACATAATTATTGGCTAATTTTGGAGCTTTGTGCATCGATTTGAGTCGTCGGAAGGGCGTGGAATGCCGGTTATGGATCTTCGGAGCGAGGTGAGTCTCCTTTCTAACCTTGTAAGAGGGAATTGTCCCCATAGGTGAGTTAATTGGTTATGTGCTCCTATTTGTAGGGGGCTACGTACGCACGAGATGACAAGAGTCTGTGCGTAGCAACTATTATGCTATTGTCCGGGTAGTCTAGGACCCAAAAGCATGCTATACTTGGAATAATTGCAATCTTATTGACAGCTTGTACTGCTTAAACCACATCGAATTAGTAAATGAATTTCTAAAAGGGTTTAAACTTCATTTTCCTAAATTATTAAAGAGAACTGGCCTTTATTTGGATAATTGCTCCATGTTGACTTCATGATTGACTGTCTGTTTGCATGTGTTTATTTTTGGAACGGGCCGAACACCTCGGTAGATTAAATAGATGCATCTATAGGTGCGTCGTCGACCCTCGGCAAGTGCATATTTTATTCCTGTTGGATCGGGCCGTCGCCTCGGCATAATATGCGCATGCTTGCTTTGCTTGCCTTGAGACTTATTAAAGTCGATGTTGCCTTTCATGGCCCTTTGTAAACTAATAAAGATAATGAAAAGTAAGTCTTGAAAATTCTTTATTATTTGTTAAAGGCGTTTACTTGTTTTACGGCTTTGTGAGTTAGGACTGCTATATAAATCCATGATCTCCGCACTTTTTTACTATATTATTATTTGACCACTAGCAAATGTTGAAGTCGACCTCTCGTCTCTACTTCTTCGAGATTAGACGGGATACTTGCTGAGTACATGTTGTTTTCGTACTCATACTACACTTGCTGTGCATTTTTGTTGCACAGGTTTATGTGTGGCTAAATGCTTAGTGGAATAGCGGCATGGTTGACATGGAGACTAGGTGAGCTGTATTTCCTCGAGGCGACCCGCAGCTAGTATAGTCTCCCTCGGGGTTTATTTATTTTCTGTCCAACTGTATTCCGGACAGCTGTTGTACTTTATTCGGTTTTTCTTAGAAATTGCTCATGTACTTGTGACACCGGGTTCTGGGATGTATTTGGGTCTATTCAGAAGTTTTAATAGTTGTTAAAGGTTTCATTATTTATTTGGAGAAAATTTTTTTCGTATTATTTTAGACGTATAAATGAAGTATTTTCAGAAATATTTAAACGAGAATTTAATTAAGTATTTTGATTGGCTTGTCTGTCAGTGGTGTTCGGTGCCACCATGACCCTTAGTAGATTTTGGGTCGTGACAATATCATTTACAAACATTAGAGGAACTGCTAGCATGGTAATTCTACTAAAAAAATCGAATTTGCTGCCTCCTTTGCCAGAGCATCGGCCACTCTATTCTGCTCCATTAGTTGTGTCTCACCACCACCTTGTCCAAAATTTGCATCAATCACTTGCACTCACAAAATTATAGGATTATAAGTTATATTATCTGTGAGTAGCATTTTTATTACTTCAGCCAAATATGTAGCTATATCCAAAGGAACCATCCATTTTGTTTTGCTATTTGGAGACCCTTTACCAGTGATTTTAACTCTTCTGTGGTGTTGGTGGCGTGTGCTATATTTTCCATATACCCCATAATACAATTCCCAGTATGATTACGGAATACCCTATAAATTCCCTTAATGTTGGTTGCCCTTGGCAGCCCTATCCATGTTGATTTTATAATGCCCCCTCATGGGGGCTCCTATTTAACTCTGGTATGGAATGTCTTCCTAATAACACCTTTTTGCGCCAACATATAGTATTTGTTGATCTGGAAATAGTGTTTTTTGCTGAGATGCCATCTCTCTTATTATTGAAAAGGTTGTGGTTCCTTGCTAGTCAGATCCTCCAGAAGCAAAAAAGGAGGACGTTTTCCCAAGGGATAATATTGTTAAAGGATAGCTTCTTTAGCTTGTTCCAGATTGTTGGCCAAAGTTGTGCTGAGAAGATGGGATTCAGTTGGTGGCTTTTAGTAGTTCCTTTGGCCAGTATTTCATACCACAATTGGGTTGTACTGGGGCATTCAAAGAAAATGTGGTCACTAATTTCAGGCATTATTGAGCAAACACAACATTGAGGGTTGCAATTGTTCCTAATTTTGTGCAGGAAAGCTCTAGTGCACACCCTCTCTAATATCAAGAAAGAACGTAAGATGAAAATAATTGAACTTTAAACATCACATTTTACCCTAATAAGAAATTTTTATGGCCGCATGTATGTTTGAATTCTTGCATTTGCCGTGAAGATTTGGGCAAGCTTTGTGAGTTAATGCAAAGATACTTGTGGAATTGAAGTTGAGAACTTTCAGCGTGATTCCTATGATATTGAATTAGATATTGCATGTCTACTATTTAGATTGTGATCATAAAAAATTTGGTGATATCTAAGCTTTCTTAGAAAATAATAAGCTCATATTCACTTAGTTTTGAAGTCTTAAACCATATGAAAGAGTGTATATAAATGAAGTAAATTGGGCAATTACACAAATCAAGTTTCCATATCCCTTTAAGCAGTCAGTTTACAAGTGCATAGTAACTACATGGAGAACCACATTTTCTTATTGATTCTAAGCATATTTTCTTGTTGATTTTTCTCTTTCTAATTCAATATTACTCCATTTTTATATCGGCTGCTTCCTGAAATGAAACAAACCAATAAGCTCTACTAGATTTCCAAAATCTTGTTATAAGTCCCAATTCTTTTCTAGCCAATACTTCTTTTCTCTCTTGATTTGGTGTCACTTGCAGTTCAAAAGGCAAAGAGTTGTGGCCTTGACTCTTCCTAATTTGCAACTTCAAGGCACAATTTCCCCATCTTTGGCCAATTTGTCGTTTCTCATAGAGCTCAACCTTAGGAACAACTTATCAAGCTTCACAAATTTCATTAGCAATCAAATTACTAAGACCCACCCAAACAAGATCACTTTGTGATTCCACATTTTCTGCATTTATATTGTTATTAGTTTTCGAAGATGTACTAACATCAGGATCAATAGATAGAACATATCTCTCATTCTCAGCTGCTCAGAATGCATCATCCATATTATATTTCTTTCTAATATAGTTATGGATGGCCATAATAGCAAGTACGATGTCTCTTTAAGTGTCAATATGAAAGAAAGGCATATCTCGCAAAATAGACCATCTTGCTTTCCAAACCCCAAATGCGCGTCCTGTAATATTTCTAGAAGAAGAATGCAAATAGTTAAATTTTTCAGTTCATCTTCTTGGTTCTCTCAATTCTCTTACTGCAACGCAGCGGAATTGTGCTAGGTGGTATCTCACATTATCTCTGTCATGCCCCAAAACTCGAGGAGCGCGACCGGCACTCAACCGAGTAAACCCGACTGAGCAAACCTGGAAGGTTTCATGCATACT
>MU666232.1:0-43968 GCA_026770625.1 Nicotiana glauca | reverse complement strand
GTTTTCCCTTTTCAATATTCATTTTATAAGTTGTGATCATAGATACATATATCAAAGATAATTCAAGTTGCAATCACAGGTAAGTGAGCACATAGCTAGCATGAATAATTCTTTGTTTCGATGTTGGATTATAGCCCAAGTATTTCAGTACATAACTGTACTTTTTCATCATTTTGTAATTATCAGGAATGATACATTATTCACATTGAAGCACATCCTTCAAGAATATGTATAGATATATGCAAATCAATTAATAAGTAACAACAATCAATACACTAACCAATTCAACTCTTACCATACTTTCGTAAATGACAACGGAGCTCAATTTCTAATAAAAGGGGTTTTAGTCATACATACCTCAATAAAGCTTTCCTTACTCTATTACAAATTTTCGGAACTCTTAGCACTTCGATCTATTGAGTAAGAATTACAAATTAAATCGAGAATTAGAGATGAGATTGAGATTCTAGTTTGGTTCAAGCATATTGACAAACCCTAGAGGTGCAATGTGATCTTAGGCCCCTTTTTGAGAGCAATTTATATCATTTTGTACCCCTCTTTAATTCACCACCTACCACTACTCTGAGGTTTGATATGCATATAAGGAATCCACTGTTATACCCATGAATCACCTCACTAGTGACCCTTTATATCTAAGAAACAAAATAGGAGTTGGGGTGATGAAGTCTTACCTCTTGAGATGAAGGTCTAGGGGTCTTCACTTGATTTTCTTCAAGGATTTAGTCATATCTTATGGAGTAATTTGATGGGGATACTTTCCCTCTCTAAAAACCCTCTCTCTCCCTCTAGAAATGCTCAGAAGAATGCTTAAAATGAGCTATAACACCGGATATATCGATAGGGAGGTCGGGTTAAAAATTAAAAAATTGGAGGCCCGAGTCAAATATTCGATCGCATTTGCGATCGCAGAGTAAACATGCGGTCCGCATAATGGACCGCAAAATGCTCCCCAGAAATTGGACACTCTGACTAAGTCTGCGGCAGAAATGCGGTCCGCATTTACGTTCTGTGGTCGCAAAGTGCACCGCAGAACTGACCCTCACAAAATTCAAAGGAAATTATGCGACGACTATGCAGTCCGCATTTCGATTATGCGACCGCATAGCTGACTTAAATTTCAACCAACATTTTGACTAACTCCGCGGCAGATATGCGGTCCGCATACCTGATTTGCGGCCGCATTCTGGACCGCATTTTTTGCATTTTTCTGAAAACTTATTCTTGACTTTTTAATGCATTATTCAATACAAAAAGGTCCGCGATTTATGAATTGCTAACACATGCTCCTAACTTGGCACCACGAGATCCGGGTTTTCAAGTAGGGATTTCACGGGGCCTTACAATCTCCTTTGTATGGAGCCATATATCCCTTCATGTGCGTATATCTTGCATCAACTAGATAATACTTATTTCCAATTGGATGTAGAAAGTTGAGTTCTGGTTTACGAGGGGCCTCACCAAATATATGACTATCGTGAGTTGCTCCTTCCCACCTAGCCCATGCAAATGTTAAACACATATTAAAATCTGCAACATTTTGAGTCGGATAACCTTTACGTCGAATATATGGTATCTCTTGACCTTACGGTAATCTTGCTTTAACATGTGTGCCATCAAGTGCTACAATACAATCCTATATACATATACAAGTATAAATATAACTTACGTTAGTAATACTTATAAAAGTTAAGTTATAAGTTTAATAAAAAATAATTATGTGAAATTATTACTTACTCTAAAGAAAGGAATATATCGACCTACATGGCTTGTGTGTTCCTGTACCATCATTATAATTTAGATGTGATTTTATAATATCTCTCACAAGCTCATAAATGGCCTTTAAAACACTATGAAAGTGTCTATAAATTGTTTCTCCCGAATTTTGAAAACTTTTATGTATAAATCGATTTTTAGTTCCATGTGCACAAGTCATCAAGAACATGCCTAACATCTCATGTATAGACATTCCGCGTGTGTGTTTAAGCCCATACGTTTCAGTTAAGTCAGGTTAATTATCTTTATTGCTGTAAATTACATAATAATCTTTCTAAAAATAGAAACAGAAAGTTAGTAATTAAATTCCGAAAATAGTAAACTTCTTCAAAATAAATTCTGGAAAAACGTTGTTGGAACAAATCGAGCCCATTGAATACACAATGTGTTCTTAAGGAAATTATTCCCCTCAAGTATCCGAGGTTTCGGAATATATCCTCTCAGGATAGAACGATTTAACTCACTAGTGTATCGGTACCTAAAACTCTGGTGATCGGCGAACCACTCGATGGTCGTAAAACACACTGAAATATTTTATGCAGAAGAAGAAGAAGAAGAAGAAGAAGATTTAAAAAATTTCATAATTAAATATTCTGGGATTTGAATGTCTATTTATAGCCAACTTGGTGATGTTTCTGAAGAGGTTTGCAACCTTTCTGAAGAGGTTTGCAACCTTTCAGAATAGTCATGACTGTTGGAACAGGTGCAACCCTCTGATGAGGTTTGCAACCTTTTAGAACAGTCATGGCTGTTGGAACAGGTGTGACCCTCTAAAGAGGTTTGCAACCTTTCAGAATAGTCATGGTTGTTGGAACAGGTGTGACCCTCTGAAGAGGTTTTCTAAACGTGTAATCTTAAAGACACACTATCTGGTCATATCCTACCAGACTTAGCAAATCATTAAAAAGCTTTAAGCTTTATTGACTCATCAAAAAGCCTTAATGCTTTACCTCATTTTTTGAACATTGTCTTTATCACGAGAATAGGTTGAGTTAGTTGACAATGTTGAACCGTCATTCATAATTTTTTTTTATCTCTTTGAACCTAGCTCTTGGGATCTCCAGTCCGCTAGGTAGAGTTACCGCCATGATGACTTGTCCTAGGCCTTTAACCCCATTCCCTTTGATGATCTTTCAACGACCTCTCTAGATAGGCCTTTTGTAAGTGGATCCAAAACGTTATCTCTTGACTTTACGTAGTCAATTGTGATAACACCACTAGAGAGTAGTTGTCTAACGATATTGTGTCTCCGTCTAATATGACGAGATTTCCCGTTATACATAACGCTCCCTGCCCTACCTATTTCTGCTTGACTATCACAATGTATACATATAGGTGCCAAAGGTTTGGTCCAAAATGGAATATCTTCCAAGAAATTCCGAAGCCATTCAGCTTCTTCACCGGCCTTATCTAAAGCCATGAATTCAGATTCCATTGTAGAACGGGCGATGCACGTTTGTTTGGATGATTTCCAAGATACTCCTCCACCCCCAATTGTGAAAACATATCCACTCGTGGATTTAACTTCAGATGATCCGGTGATCCAATTTGCATCACTATATCCCTCGATCACAGAAAGATATTTGTTGTAATGCAAAGCATAATTTTTGGTATGTTTCAAATACCCCAAAACTCGTTTCATTGCCATCCAATGTATTTTGATTGGGATTACTTGTAAACCGACTCATTTTGCTAATAGCACATGCTATGTCTGTTCGCGTACAATTCATGATATACATCAAACTTCCCAATACTCTTGCATAGTCCAGTTGTGAGTCACTTTCACCTTCATTCTTTTGAAGTGCATAACTCACGTCAATTGGAGTCTTGGCAATTTTGAAATCCAAATACTTGAACTTGTCAAGTACCTTTTCAATGTAGTGAGACTGTGATAATGCTAGACCTTGTGGATTCTTGCGAATTCTGATTCCTAAGATCACATCAGCAACTCCTAAGTCTTTCATATCGAATTTGCTAGACAACATACGTTTTGTATCATTTATATCTGTCATACTTTTTCTCATTATCAACATGTCATTAACAAATAAACAAACAATGACTTTATGACCTTGAGTGTTTTTAGTGTAAACACATTTGTCACACTCGTTGATTTTAAATCCATTTGCCAACATTGTTTGGTCAAATTTTGCATGCCATTGTTTGGGTGCTTGTTTAAGTCCATAAAGCGACTTAACAAGTTTTCACACTTTCTTTTCTTTACCAGGAACTACAAAATCGTTAGGTTGTTCCCTGAAAATTTCTTCCTCCAATTCTCCATTTAGGAAAGCTGTTTTAACATCTATTTGATAGATTTCAAGATCATACACTGCCGCTAGTGCCACTAACACCCTAATATATGTTATCCTCATTACTGGCGAGTAAGTATCAAAGTAATCAAGGCCTTCCTTTTGTCTACAACCTTTGACAACAAGTCTTGCCTTATATTTGTCAATAGTGCCATCAGCTTTAATTTTCCGTTTAAAGATCCATTTCGAACCTAAAGGCTTATTTCCTGGAGGAAGATCAACCAATTCTCATGTATGATTGTCCAAATTTGATTGAATCTCACTATTGACTGCCTCTTTCTAAAATGCTGAATCAGAAGACAACATAGTTGCTTTAAAAGTTTGAGGCTCATTTTCAAGCAAGAATGTCACAAAATTTGGTCCAAAGGACGTAGATGTTCTTTGTTGCTACGCCTTGGATATTCTATACTTGGAGTATTTTCATTTGGTTCTTCCCGAGGTCGTTTAGGTTTTTCACTTAATGACTCGCTTTCAATTTTATACAGATAGATGCTTTCAAAGAATTCAACATTATCTGATTCCATTACTGTATTAACATGAATCTCGGGATTATCAGATTTATGAACCAAAAATCGACATGCTTTACTATTTGTAGCATATCTAATGAAAACACAATCTACTATTTTTGGTCCAATGTTAACCCTTTTAAGTAAAGAACCCTATACCTTTGCTAGACGCCCCCACACTTTGAAATATTTCAACTTGGGTTTTCTTCCTTTCCATTTTTCATATAGAATAGATTGTGTTTTGTTGTGGGGTACTCTGTTGAGTATTCGGTTAGCTGTAAGGATAGCTTCCCCCCACAAATTCTACGGTAATCCGGAACTTATTAATAAAGAATTCATCATTTCTTTTAATGTCCGATTTTTCCTTTCCACAATTTCGTTGGATTGAGGTGTGTAAGGTGCAGTAGTTTGATAGATAATTTCATATTCCAAACATATTTCTGGAAACGGAGATTTATATTCTCCACCTCGATCGTGTTGTTGAGCCAACCACAAGAATTATTGTTTGTGTCATGACATAGCTATAATTAATAAATTGTGAAGTTTTTAATCTTCAAACCAATCTGATACATTCAGAATTAATAAACAGTGAAGTTTTTAATCTTCAAACCGAGTAACATCTTATACAACTAGATCTAATAAACGGTGAAGTTTTTAATCTTCAAACCGATTAATATGTGACACGATCAAATTTAATAAACGGTGAAGATTTTAATCTTCAAACCAAATAATAAATTGGAGTAGAATATCACTAAGATTTTAATCTCAAAAACGAATATAAAGTCACTTAAACTTTAATTTCCGACAAATGAATAGAAAGTCACGAAGACTTTAATCTCAATAAACGAGTAAAAAATCACGTAGATTTTGATTTTGAAGTAGGAGTAGAAAATCATGGAGATTTTATTCTCCATCACGAGAATTTTAATTCCCTTTCCAAATGGTTTTTTCAACTAAACCATTTTAATACTTTAAACAGTTTGATCTTTTTCTCTAATAAAACAGATATATGTACATCTTTACATATATTATATTCATGATCTCAATAATACTTCTAGTATTACTGTAAGCCTAATTCATCTCGTACAACCTTAAAAATAATCTTTCATATATTTTCATTCATTTTACCAAGTTGCATATCAACTGCCCGGAGGTCGTTTGGTAAACAGAAAACGAATTTATTCTTTAGACACATGTTATTCATAATCATCACAACATGCAAGTAACATATATTTTGAGATCATGATATAATAAGCTTCTATCCTAAGCTTTGCAGAGATTGAATTTCACAAATCACATAGGATAGAAAATTACTTAAAATGAATAGAGTAAAGAGAGTAAAACCCATTTGTTGACGATTTTATAATTCACTGGAGAAATCTTTAATTGCCATCAAGGAGTTCCTTCACTTTCGTTTTTCCGACACACACATTCGCTTCAAAAAAAATTCCAACGAAGCCTTCTTCGACCAAAAAAATATTGTCGACCTGTCATCTCTAATAACCAAGTAATCCCTTTTGGATGTAATTCTGCATTCAATCTTGAACAAATCTTATTATGTGAACCAAGCAGTATATATGGCGTCGATTACAAGAGAGTAGGGGCTATGATTTGCTAAAAATATTAAACAACCATGACAAACCATTCCATTGAATATATATGAACTTAGCACCATCACTGCCATGTAGGATTAATTTCCTAAATACAGTGTTTGGATTATTGTAGAACGACAAAAATAAATTCATTGGATGAAACTTATTCGAACAACCACGATGTCAAGTCATTGTAGTTATGTTATTATGCCAATCCAAAAGATTGCACTTTCTCGTAAAAAGGCATGGCCACCATTTCTGCCTACTTTTTCCTCCATCAGCCATCCGAAAATAATTCTTTTAATTTACTTAAGATTGTTAATTATCTGTATTGCTGTAAATTAAATAATAATCTTTCTGAAAACAGAAAGTAAGTAGAAATTAAATTCCGAAAACAGTAAACTTCTTCAAAATAAATTCTGGAAAAACGTTGTAGGAGCAAATCGAGCCCACTGAATACACAGTGTGTCCTTAAGGAAATTATTCCCCTCAAGTACCCGTGGTTTTGGAATATATCCTCCCAGGATAGAACGATTAAACTCACCAGTGTATCGGTACCTAAAACTCTGGTGATCGGCAAACCATTCGATGGTCATAAAACACACTGGAATATTTTGTGCAGAAGAAGAATAAGAAGATTCAGAAAATTTCGTAAGTAAATATTCTGGGATTTGAAGGTCTATTTATAGCCAACTTAGTGATGTTTCCGAAGAGGTTTGCAACCTTTCAGAATAGTCATGACTGTTGGAACAGGTATGACCCTCTGAAGAGGTTTGCAACCTTTCAGAATAGTCATGGCAAGTGTGATCCTCTGAAGAGGTTTGCAACCTTTCAGAATAGTCATGGCTGTTGGAACAGGTGTGACCCTCTGAAGAGGTTTTCAACCTTTCAGAACAGTCATGACTGTTGGAAATTTTTGCAGGAAATTTAAAACGAATTTAAATTAATCCGGGAAAGAAAAACGGGCTAGACCGGACCGGGTCGCGGGTCATCTCTCCATTTCTTTTCCCACCATTTTCCATTCACACCTCTTTTGTTATTATTTATTAAATAACAAACCCAACAAGTCATTCGATAGATCAACAAACACTGGCTTCCTCAATCGAATTTCATAACAACGAGTCTTGTTTCCTCTTAATATCTCGTGAATAAATACATTTCCAGAGCAACCAGATGTATGACAAGGTTTCTTGCATAGGTATTTTTTTGTAATACATCAATATCAATTTACCTGCTATTTGACATAAATCCATCCATTCCTTCTCATCTTGCTCCTTCTGTATTTCATCTAGTTCTTCTTCATCTTCATCATCTGACGAATAACTTGGATAAAGTCTACCAAGTCTCTAAAGTTCGAACTCTCCATTTAACTGAAAATGGAAACATAAAGTTAACTAAAGCTTTCTGAAAATAACATTAACTGAAGCTTTACAAACATAAAGTGATGCTAACTAAAAGCTAATTGAAGTTAACTGAAACATTCTCTGTGGATATACATCATAATAAAAGATAGACATGATGTTAACTGAAGCAACCAATATAAAGTTAACCGATGCTTAACAATGGTAAGCTTAACCGAAGCTTAACACTAAAAGCTCAACAAACAGAAGCATTAATTTAGTAAAAGTTTAGCGATACAACCACAACGTCTAAACAAGAAACATAAATAAAGTTTACACATAAAGCCATAATAAAGTTTTACACATACAACCAACAATACTCGAACATGGAACAATAATAATATTCAATCACAATGATACATTATCCATTTTTCTTGAGGTATAACTGTTAGTTAAACTCCAACCAAGACTTTGCAAGCTTCATCAGTAGGCCTCCCCAAAAATATCTGTCGGTTATTTTCCTTGTGGAACATATTCATAGTAAAACTGTAAATTTCACTCCTACTAGAATATTAGAAATTTGTTCCAACATGCCAATACATTTCTCGATAGATGTCTCATCAACTGCAAGAGATGTAGCAGTGCTTTTGCTTGACATAAACTCTATGAGAGAGTGTATATCCTCTTTTATTAATATTGCAGTCGTTTTTTCTTACTCTTTCTTACTTGACTGCTAGTGCTAACACCACCAGTTGACTTTTGTCTTTTTAGTGATGGCTCTAGAAACATAGCAAAATTTTTATTTTGTAGATCATCACTTTTATTGCTCATTTCATCATTAAGAAGAGTAAAATATTCTTTGTCACAACCATCAATATCATTTACTCCCTCTTCGTCAAGATTTAGTCCAACGCCGAACGATTGTTCTTGAATTGTTGCACGTACTCTTTCTCCTGTGACAACAACATCAACAGACAGTGCATCGTAGCGAAATCAAATAAGCGCAAGATCTTTGTTCCTGAATTTTTTATATCGAGCCTTCTCCTGTAAATAAATTCAAAGCCACTTTAAGCTAAAAGAGAAATTTAGCAATAAAAAATGACACATATAGCAATAAGAGAGATGTATCTTAATTTTTTGATCCCACTAATCATCATCTGCTATAATTGTATTTTTTGTGGCATTCCATCCTAAACCTATCTCTCCTCTCATCAACTGCTTAAAAAGTGTTCATTCGACTTTCTTGTAATCCCAATAGTTTTTCAATTATTTTTTATTATATACTCTTCTCGTCTTCTTTTCGAACTCATCAATTATATTTTTCCACCCATCTTTAGATAAGTAAGTGTTTGGTCTATTTCTGTCGCGATCCAAATCTACCATGCCGTGATGGCGCCTATCGTGGAACTAAGCAAGCCGACTCTTTTACCAAAACAACCCGATATTTTAATTTTTAAGATTACTTCAAGCTATTTAATTAATAAAAAATCATAAGACAAGTCTGAATAAATAAGTGCATAAAGAAAAGCCTAACATCGGAGTGCCACTAGTCATGAGCATCTACTAAGAAATGTCCGAAAATGCTAAGACTAATACAGTCTGAAAACCAACTAATAACATCTATAGAAAGATAGGAGGGAGTGGAGCAAGGCTGTGATCGTCATGCAGCTACCTTGCTAACTCCAACAGATCCGCGACGGATGAAATCAACATTCGCTAGCACGTCTAGCAACCCCTGAATCTGCACACAAGGCGCATGGAGTAATGTGAATACGCCAACTCAGTAAGTAATAAAGGTAAATAAAAGACTGATCAGTAGTGACGAGCAGTAAAACACATAAAGTCCACATTATGCTAGTAAATACAACATGCTTTCAATTCAGTACATGAGTCAAATCATCTCATCTTTTCTTTAAAAATTCAGTTTTCGGTAAAAGTCATTTAAAGATATTTTTCTACAGTTTCAACATAGGCTCAATGCAAAAGAGAGTAAAGGCGATGAAAATCATAAACAACCCTTCGGGTAGAATATCACTCATAAGCGGCCCCTCGGACAGCACATCATTCACATACAGCTCCTCGGACAAACCTCACAGTCACTCGTGTACAGCCCCTCCGGCATATCTTATATCACTCACATAGGGTACCCGCGCTCACTGGAGGTGTGCAAAATCCGGAGGGGCTTCTTCAGCCCAAGCGCTATAACAATCCACCTCATAGCATAAATCAATTAGGCCCTCGGCCCCACAAAATCATGAATCAGTAACAACATATTGCGGCGCACAGCCGATCCCATAATATCCTCATAAAACAGGCTCTCGGCCTCACTCAGTCATAAACCTCTCGAGCCACTCAGGCTATTAGTAAAAATAGGGTGCTCAGTCCAAAATAACATTTTATATGCATCAAAATGCGGTAATAAAGACTGAGTTGTGAAACTAGTAAACATAGCATGACTGAGTATAGATTTTCAATCAAACAATGAGAGGATAATAAGAAAAGGCCTATAAGGGTCCAAACAGCTCTGGCACAAGGCCCAAATATGACATTCCGCCCAGTTTATAGAAATTCTTTCTAAAACACTTAAGTATCATATAGTTTCAATCAAACGCGCAACTTTATAGTTGCTACGGGACGGACCAAGTCACAATCCACAATGTTGCACACCCACACACCTGTCATCTAGCATGTGCGTTACCTCAAAATAGTAAAACAATGCGAAATTCATGGTTTCATATCCTCGGGACTAGATTTACAATCATTACATACCTCGAACCGATCAAATCCCTACTCCGCGACGGCCTTGCCTCTAGAATCGGCCTCCCAATGTCCCGAATCTAACCAAAAGCAATACAATGCAATCAATATAAGCCAAGGAACCAATTCCATACAAAAAACTATCAATTTAGACCAAAATTCCAAAATTCATCCAAAACCGGTCCTCGGGCCCACGTCTCGGAATCCGACAAAAGTCACAAAAATAGAAAGCCCTTTTCCTCACGAGTCCATACATACTAGATTTATCAAAATCTAACTCTATTTGACCCATCGAATCCTCATTCAAACTCTCCAAAATCCTAAGCAACCTCTCATTTTCAACCTTAGTCACCACTAATTACATGATTAAACAATGAAAAATTACCATAACCATGAGTATTAGGGCTGAAATTATTTACCTCAATAAAAACCCCTTTGAATCCATCTTCAAATTGCTCCCAAAAGTTCCAAAATCGGGTAAAAACGGTGAAGAATAACCTAAAATTCACGAAGGGTTAAATTTATACCTTCTGCTCAATCTTCTCGCACCTACAGCCTATATCTCGCGCCTGTGAGACCGCACCTGTGGTCAAGGCGCCGCACCTGCGAACTTCACTTAACTCACCAGCTTCCGCACCTACGCACCAGGCCTCTCATCTGCGGGCTCGCAGGTGCGGCCAATCCTGTGCACCTGCGCCAAATTCTGCATCTAGGGTTTACTTCCCGCGTCTACGATCATCGCACCTGCGGAATCGCACATGCGGTTTCCACTCCGCAGGTGCGGAAACATCAGAAGCAGCAGCTTCAACTGCCTTATTCCACTTCTCAACTCTCCGTCAACCATCGGAATTCATCCCGAGGCCCTCGGGACCTCAACCTAAAATACCAACAAGTCACATATTAGTCGAACCTTCGAATCGCTCAAAACAACATTAAAACAGCAAATCACCTTCAGATTCAAGCTTAAGAAGTCCAAATTCCGTAAACGATACTGAAACTTACCAAATCTCGTCCAAATGATTTGAAATTTTGCATACATGTCACAAATGACACTAGGAACCTACTCCAACTTTCGGAATTCCATTCCGACTCCGATATCAAAATTTTCACTACCGACCAAAATCGCCAAAATTTTTCAATTTCGCCAAGTCAAGCCTAATTCTACCACGGACCTCTAAATCACATCGCGGACGCGCTCCCAAGTCCGAATCATCCAACGGAGTTAACGGAACCATCGAAATTCAAATCCGAAGTCGAATAATAAAAAGTCAAAAACTGGGTCAAACCTTTCGAATTTAAAGCTTCTAGCTGAGACCATTCTCCCAAATCAATTCCGGATGACCTGAAAAAACAAAAGCGATGCTTCCGGTAAGTCATAATACATTAGACAGCGCTACTCATGCCCTCAAACAACCGAGCGAAATTCAATTGCTCAAAATTACCGATCAGGTGGTTACAATTTCCCTTTCTAATCTCTTGCTCACACAACTTAATAAATGTAATATGAACCTCATCGCCTCACTTAGCATTACTTTCCGTCACGATTGAATGTAAATAATCTCGGGGAGAAAAGGAAAAAATAAATATCTAATTAAAGTAGAAGGAACTTCCTCATCACAAGAGTTTGTGACCAGAAATATATCTTTAAAAGTTTTGATGAGTACCAGCTTAGCTTGTTCATGTTACACTTCGTGGCATCAAAAATTTCAAATGCTAGAAGCAGCTGTAGAATTTTAATTAAACTTACGTAAGACTTGTTAAACACCTATAGAAAAACCTCTTATAATTTACTGGTCTTAAGAAAATGGAAAACAGGTGATGAACTCGCTTCCATATAATTTTGAATGAGTTTCGGCAAATGACAATACCGCCACATCCCACCAAATCCTAATATTTAATCAGAAGGACAAATCTTTAGTGTAAAAATAATGATCTTTTTTAACTCATAAATTTAAAAGCCTAAAATACTATCAACAGAACAACAATTGAACAATAAAATCTGCATCTAGGCAAGTAGAACAGAATAAATTATCAAGCAACGCGAATTACATCAGATAAATCTTTATCGTCCCAACTAATATCACCAAAACAAGAATCATATATTATATTTAAAAAAGCTCATTAGAAACTAAACAAAAGAGCAACTAGTCGATTCCGATATTAAAAATGAAAATAGGGATAAGTTTGATTTCCGATATAAGTAGAGAAATCTGTGTACAATGATCCAAGAACTGAACTAGAAATATTAGTCATGATCTGTACTATATATATATATATATATATATATATATATATATATATATATATATATATATATATATATATATATATATATATATATATATATATATATATATTAAAAGCACGAAGACCCCTGACAAAATGTTGTTCGCCTTATTTACCATTTAAAAACATATTTTACATTGATCAAAGTTGTAAAATCAAAAACTTTCCTCATGGCATGTCTTATTTTACGTCTTAATATATTATATCCTTATTAGGAGAAGATATCAAACACTAAATTATATTAGTAATCAATAATTTGTGATAAAAAATTAATTATCATAATTCAATTTACAGAAATACCTAAATTACCTCACTAAATATGTTAAAATAAATAAATGGAAAAAGACTTTTATTTTTTGGTAAAAAAAGAACCTAATATTATTACTAAGAAAGTTTGTTACATAATTTAACTTTACAAAACATGAATTAGTTACTAAATTCATCTTATAGCTAATAGATTTTTTATGATATATAACTGATTTGTCACTAAGCAGGATTAGCGATGAATTTTATTATTTAACTACATAATTTATCTATCGCTATTTTTTCTTCTCTTTGTAGTTAATTTGTCTTAGAATACATGATACTTAGGCGACTATTTTGATACGAAATTAATATAAAAGAACGAGATACATAATAACACTTAACATTCAAGATTATCTTGGTTGTTATCATGCTTAGATAGGACATTCGTTACTTTTTTCGACTAAGTTATAGACTCAATATTTATCATATTCAAGAACTTATATTAGTCGTTACATTGTCCCTTATCAATAACGCCAACCTCTTCATTCATAAACAGAGAAATTTAATTTTTAAATTTTTTACATGTTAAATCTTTGTTAATACAAGTATTTTTTTATTTTTTTTTTCAGTTGAGGACTTTTACGAGGAAGACTTCTTTTTTTATTAAGCTAGCATACTGGGATCAACATACGTCATTTTCAGGAACTTATATATATATTTCGTTAATTTTATTTTATAAGTCAAACTCATTAATTTATATATTTATGTGATTTTTTAAAATAATGTATTTATTGATATTGATACACGCGCTTATATCTAATAACCAAAAAAGTTCAGTTATACTAAGATTTTCATTTTTCACAATATGAGACAAGTTCCCTTCATGTATATTTCTTTTAATTGTTCCATTCACTACTAAAGAATGGTGAGAAGACTAGAACTAAAACTAACATTGGTAGTATTCAGAGGCGGATCTAGAATTTAAATTTTATGGGTTCAAATTTTAAGATTTTTAACATTAAACTTATTTTATACTTAAAGTAATTGGTTCAAATTTATAATTTTTACGATTTTAATAAACTTTTACACATAAATTTTTACTCCGTATCGAAAGTTATGAGTTCAATTGAATCATACTGCATCCGCCTCTGGTAGTTAACAATACTAGAAGAAAAGATGGCCAAGAAATGAGGGTACTATTATCACTATAACTAAAACCACTAAAAATAAGGCTTAGAAATGGAGACGTGAAGGAATAATTCAACGGTATAATACAAAGGAAAATGAAAGAAGACGAAAAAATAAAAAAAAACAAGCCAGAAACAATTATCTTCCTTTTTGGAGAAGAACCCTAGTATCAATGACGAGAATGACGCCGTAATATCAATAAATTATCATAATTACAATCAGGATCAAGAAGAACTTACAACGAAGATTGATTTTCACTGCAATACTTGAAGAAAAGTACAGAAAAATGAAGATGAAGCACAGAGGAAGAGGAAGAAGATGACCAGCTATTTTCAGAAGTGAAGGAAATAGGAGAAATACGATGTTTTAAGGCTTCTTTGATTGAGGGTAATTTTAGTATTATGAAAAGTTATAATGGAGAAGAAAGTAATTTTATTAGTCAAATTAAAATGGCTTCTAAGCCAAAATCGGAAATGTTAGGATCAGCTGTTTTTAACTTTTTTAAGCACATTTTAGCATTTTTTTAAACATTTTTTTTTCCAAACATTCCAGAAAATAACAATATTGAAGACTTCATTAAGTAAGCACTAAGCAACATGTAGCATGAGAACAACATTAATATTAAACAATGTCGCCAACAGTGGCGGAGGCAGAATCTCGGGGAAGGGGGTTCAAAAAAAAAATTTTGTCGTTAGTGGGAATTGAACCTATGACCTTACGAATATTTAGAACCCCCTTGACCACTAAACTACAATTTTGGGTTGTGTTAAGGGGGTTCAAAACTTAATATATAAAGGTAAAAAATAGATTTTGCCTTATATATACAGTGTAACTTTTCTTCCGCCCCCCTCCCTCCGCCACTGGTCGCCAACAACGCATGGAAAGAAAATAAAAACCGATAACAACGAAGCAAAATTTCTTAGAACGATGTCTATTGTTATGCGACTTTTCCTTTTCCTATAATTGGTTAGCTTTATACATGCTTGTCTCGCCAAAGAATAATTCGAAATGTGATATACTATTCTCCTTGTGCTTCCTTCAAAAAATGAATTATCTTATTTATATTGAGTATAAAGGATTTTAACAATGTAAGTGTATTTTAACATGTTCTAACTGATTTATATAAAAATTAATATCTTTCCAAATTGTACGACATAAACATACTTTTGTGTTGGACCAAACATAAACTTTTAACATAATGAGATATTATTCACTTGGGCCTTATTTTCTCATAAGTTCTCACACTTTGAAGAGTATTCAATTTATCATAAATAGCTTTTTTTTCCTTTTTTACTTTCCATGTGATATTTTATTCGCACACACTCAACTTTTTGGTGTATAGTTCTCAAATTTTTGCCAAACTGTATGACAAAAACATATTTTTGTGATAAAATTATAAGGCTTTTAACAAATTTGTTCGCTCGCCCACAAATATTTATATTTTATAGTTAAAATAAACACACACACACACGTACTTGCCTACCTTTTTTTTTTTTTTTAGTAATCGGCTATTTAAGTTAATTTTTTCAAAAAAATTATAGGGATTTTTATCTTCCTATACAATCTTTAATATTTTATTACCAAAAATATTCATGTTTACTTAGTTACTCGACCTAAACAAGCTTTGCCTACAAAATATATATATTTATTTAAACTAAAATCCTTTCTACAGTAGTCTTCCTTTTTTAGATGCAAAAAATTTGGATCAACGGAGGATTATTCAGAGATTTTACTCGCGCAATCTTCGCAATTGAATTAAGCCTGCTATTACGCCGATCTTTTCTGATTATCATCGATTATATTAAATTTCACAATATAATATCAAATTAAGCTATTATGCTTCAGCTAAATGGTCATTGGGATAGCATTGGGAGATACAAAGACTTTAATATTGATAAAATTATAGTCAACGGGGATTCAAATGACAGTCAATTGAATTCTGCAATTGTTGAGCATATAATGATCGATATATCCGAAAAAATCGTCGAACTCAAATACACTGTCAATTTGAACATTGTCCTCCAATGAAAATTCAGAACGATGTGGGAGTTCGAGTATACACAGAGACTAAAAAGGAAAACAAAAGCTTAAAAATGTATCCGCTGTGTATAACAGAGCGTGATTTCGATTTGAAATGCAATATCTCTAATTCGAGCACAATTGCAAGTTTGCTCTGTATTTTCAGTGGTGATGTTCTGTCAGTTCCATTTGTTCTACATTATAACTACAATGATACTACATATCAAATGTAGTTCAACTGTTATGACTATTGAAGTATTCAATTTCACGCGTTCTACAATTCTACTACAAATTAGCTACAATATATTTCTGAATTATAGATACTTTTAATTGAGTGCAGGTTCATCTGGAACAGTGAAGTTGATTAATATACCAACATCTCTGGCGATTGTGGTCTATGAAAGTATCATCATAACAGAACACGCGCCAAATGTTATTGAAGTAGGCCAAGTCTACAAAGACAAGCAAACAATTGTTAAAGCGTGAAGTACTATTCTGTCATGAATAAGTTCCAATTTATGGTGAAGAGGTCTAGCGCAAGGAGCTAGAAACCGTTGAATTGTCAGATTCATTTTTTTGTTGTTTAATTTGTAATTTTTTTGTATTGTTTTTTTATAGTCTGTAATTTCTTTGTAAATAAATTGTACATAATTAGTTATTTTTTATATAAGATTTTTGTGCTTAAACAGCCTATTATTTTGTAGCTACGTTTTTCATAAAAAAATTTAAATTGTTTTTATTCTGTAGCTACTGCCCAGTATGTGTTGGAGATAATTGTACATGGCACTTCAAGTCCACCATCTTAAACGAATCAGCATTGTTCAAGGTTCGAAAATTTAACAGCTTGCACACATACTCTTAAATGGGTAATACATAAATACAACGCAAACCTACTGCCATAGTAGTTAGTAGCATGGTGTCACGACCCAAAACTCGACCCATCGTGATGACGCCTATCGTGGAATTAGGTCAGCCTCAACTCAATAATCCAACACCACAAAAATATCTTTGAACAATAAATACGGAAGCGATAAATCATTAAGTAACATTTTGAAAACATAATAGAATTCAAATTACGATACAACCGCCCTAAATTGGAGTGTCACTGAGTGCACGAGCGTCTAGAGGAGAACACGATCTATTACAATGTTTAAAGGAACAAACTGAAATACGTATGGAGATAAAGAAAGAGAGTCAAGGCCTGCGAATACCGTGCAGATACCTCGATAGTCTCCTAAAGCCTGAAGCCTCGATCAACAACTACCACTGGGACCAAAAGTGCCTGAATCTGCATACAAGGCACAGGAGATAACGTTAGTACACCAGCTCAGTAAGTAACAAGTCCAAACTGTGGACTGAAAGGTAGTGACGAACTCAACCACAACAAAAATAATAGAAATAAATATACGGAAACATATGCATGCTTTCAATTTAATAAGTATATAAAACATTAAAACGTAGGCATGCTTTCAATTTCCATACACTCACGAGTTTAACCATATAAAATTTATCAAAATTCGACCTCATTTGATCACTCAAAACCCCAAATTTCACTTTCAAATTCTCAAGCTCTAATCTCCCAAATTTTACCTCAACACCACACAATTTAGGTGGGAAAAATAATGGGCAAACGAGATTTATGATAAAAAACGAGTACAAGATGCTTACCTTCGAAATCCCCACGAAAATCCTCTCCAAAATCGCCTAAGCCCGAGTCCACAATGTTGAAATAGGACTTAAATCGTGAACCCTTATTTTTAAATATCCTGCCCAGGTTTTTCACACATGTGGATCATTTACTGCATTTGTGGGCAATTTCGCTTCTACGAATAATCATTAAAAATTCAGCCTTCGTTTCAGCGATTAGTTGACCGCATATGCCATCATTACAGGTGCGGAAGCCCATCGCACCTGGGAACTTCATCGCATATGCACCTTCTACCCAAATCCTCCAATCTCGCATCTACGATCTCTTGCTCGCTTCTCCGGGCTCGCACATGCAATGAGACATCCATAGGTGCGATTATGATAGCTGAGTTCAATTTCAGCATCCTTCAAATTTCCAAACTTGTTCCGTAAGACTCTCGAAATCAACCTGAGGCCCTCGGGACTTCAAACAATCATACTAACACGCCCCATAACATTATACAAACTTGGTTGAACCTTCAATTCACTCAAAATAACATCAATACCAAATTACCTTCGGATTCAAGCCCAAGAACTTCTAAGTTTCTAAATTCTACAAACATCGTCAAAACCTATCAAATCACATCCATATAACCTCAAATTTTGTACACAAGTCAGGAATGACACCACGAATCTACTCCAACTTTTAAAAATCCAATCCGACCCCGATATAAAATTTCCACAGCCGGCCAAAATCGCCAAAATTTTAACTTTCGCCAATTCAAGCCTAATTCTTTCAACGGACCTCCAAATCACATTGCGAACACGCTCCCAAGTCCAAAATCATCTACCGGAGCTAAAGGAAACATTGAAATTAAAATCCGAGATCGTTTACACATAAGACAATATCCGATCAACTTTCCTAACTTAAACTTTCTCACAAGAGACTAATTGTCTCAACTCACTCCAAAATCACACTGGACCCAAACTGGCTAACCCGATAAGTTATAATACAGCTGTAACATACAAATAAGTAAAATAATAAACAAACGGGGCTACAACTCTCAAAATAACCGGCAGATTGTTACACATGGTTATACCAAAATATGCGGATCTTAAGATAATATACACACCAAAAGACTTACAAAGTGATATATTGTCGGAACATGGTGTGAACTTAACATGCATGCAAGCTTGGAGAGAAAAGGAAAAAGCTTTGGAATTTTTGAGAGGTCATCTTGTTGATTCCTACAGTCGTTTCCCAAGTTATTTGTATATTCTAGAAAAGACTTATCCGAGGTCGGTAGTTAAATTGCAGAAGATTGAAGATGATTATTTCTTGTACGCATTTGTTGCGCTTAGTACATCCATCAAGGGTTGAAAATATTGTAGGCCAGTTGTAGTAGTTGATGGCACCTTCTTGAAATCGGCATATAGGGAAATAATATTAACAGCTAGCACAATGGATGCAACATGTAGATAAATTGTAGAAAATTTGTTGTAAAATTTTTTTCTTGGGATATTTTATACCATCAAGTTCTATTATAGAAAATTGAATTCCTTTTTTCCACCTATGTGATAGGTAGCATATGCCACTAGCATACGCTGTTGTTGATTCAAAATATGACGCAACATAAAATTGGTTTTTTGAGCGATTCAAATATGTGTATGGTGAAAAACCAAATATGTGTGTTGTTTCGGACCAGAATGACAGTATATTGAAGGAAACATCTATTGTTTATATCGAAATGCCACATTATGCTTGCATGTGACATATTTGGACAAATGTAAGGTCAAAGTTCAAGAAGGATCATCTAAAGTTAAGTGAATTGTACTTTGCCACGGCACAATCATATACAATTGATGAATTTAATAGAAGAATTTCAAAGATTGAAGAGATCGACACGCATGTTAAAGCATACATATACGATATTGGCTATCATAGATGGTCTCGGGTACATACTACGGTGAACAAAATATGGACGACGAGATCAAACATAGCAGAGTCATTGAATGCGGTAACAAAAGATACAAGAGAGCTTCCCGTATTAGAACAATTAGAATTCATGAGGACTCTTCTTGAATGTTGGACTAATGAAAAGTTATTGAAAGCAAAAGGTACGTTCACATACCTTGAAAAAAAATACAACAAAGAGTTAGAGGACAATAGGACATTATCACAAAAGATGAGAGTAAGCTTCAGCCAGTAACATCAGAACAATGATTCCATCAAACTAAATATATATTTTTAATTGTACATAAATTGTTGTATAGTTGTAGTTAATTTGTATATGTTTCTGATAACTTTTTGTTTGTTTGTAATAAAATTGTAGCTGAGGGATTCCATATAACACATCCATACAGTGATAGATGGTGTGAATCGCTTTATTGTTTGTCTTCAAAACAAGAGATGTAGTTGTGGACAATTTCAGCTTAATGAGCTTCCATGTGCACATGCTTTGGTGGCTTTGAGGCACAGGAATGCGCCTTATGAAAACTATTGTTCTCCTTATTATACGAGGGAGAGCCTTATGCATACTTATGAAATACCAGTAGACCCGCTGTCTAACGAAAGCAAATGGAATGTGTCACAACATATAGTTGACGAAGTTGTAAAGCCACCTATTGGGAAATGACAACCAGGGAGACCTAAAAAATAAAGATACAAACCATGTGATAAAGAAAATACAAAAAAGAACAAGGTTTCATGTGGCGACTGCGGACTAGAAGGACATAACAAAAGATCTTGTAAGAATGCTCCTAAAAGAAAATAAAAATTAATAAAGTAACAATTTTTTTTGATAAATTGTACTGAGGTGTTCTAGAGAATTATATTTGAGGTGTAATTTTGTTGATAAATTGAATAAAGACTGTCTCCTATAATGAAATATTTTAAAATCTTAATGCAATTAGTTTATAGTTGTTTTGTTCAATTACTGAGCATATTTATTTCAACCTTTCCTAACACTGTTAACAATGAATGGAATATAAATATTTTGTATATCAATAGTAGACATAATTGTAGTTAAGTTGCAAAGATATAATACGTTAAAATAATAAAATGAATGGTTACAAAATAAAACAAAAGTAGTAGAATCAAGTACTAATAACTTTGAACAAAAAATGCTCTCCGTAGTGTTTTCGATTCTAAGTAGTAGTTTCCTGGATAAAATAACAAAACAAAGGTAAAACAATTATAGCACAAATCTGCTATAAATAAGTTTCAACTGACTTGTTCATAGTTAACAAATTGTCTACAACTTGACCACAATTTTACTACAGAAAAGGGCAACTAATTCTTCTTCTTCCGGACTTGTGTTCTCTCATTCACAGTAGGTGCACATTTTCTTCTTGCTAATCTGCCAGTCGCCTCATCTCACTAATTGCACCGAACTCTAACTTTTTCCTAGCATAGTCCCAAAGTAGCACTCCATAGCATCTACGATGTCGATCAATATTAGAAAGGTCTTTCTTTAAAATCGATAGCTCTCCAATGTTGACATATTCTGAAAATACCGCAACGTATACACCACAGTCTGCAAAAAGAAATTAGGAGAAAATATTTTCAATTTTGTATAAAATTAAATCTGTTAAATAGATAGAAGGTAAAGCAGCTTTTTCATATAGTGATCCCTTTTTCTGCTGGGGTATTTCACCGACCAACAACTGAATGTCAAGAGGGCCAGTAACACCTTTTTCAGTATATACCTTTGTGTTCTTGAAGTTGATGTCTGGACGCTTGCCATAGAAGCCGGTGCATGACAAGTAGAGGGGGATCATAGCAGCAAACTTGTTGACAACCGATTCAAAAATTCTATGATTTTGTGAAGAGACCATAGAATGATAAACATATAGAATCCTATAGGTAATGTCAAACACAACCAACAACGAATGAAATTTTTTCACAATATTTATGGGCATAATCACAAAATAAACTTGATCCTATGCAACATTTGCAAGTAGTCTGTACCCAAATATGTATTCTGCTATGATGTCCTGGGGTTTGACAACAACAAGCTTCTTATCAGTAGGAGCGTTAATGTACCTCTGATAAATTTGTTCAATTCTAGTCTTGAACATACAGTAAGTGGTTGTAAATCGTATTTTGTTTTGACGACCGTACTTTTCTCTCTTCCTCAAATAGTATAAAATAACATCAATGTGCTACAAAAAATAGAGTTAATTATTTCCCAATGCTTCATACAATTTAACTACAATTTTAAATAAAAAGACTACAATATTCTTAAATAATAGAATATTACAACTAATCATTAAATCTTCTGGCAAGGTGTGTGTTCACCGTGTCCTTGAGGATAAGGCGCCTTCCTCCTATTTAAAACCATAGCAATTACAATAAATATGTAGATTCAACTGGAAATCCAAAAATTGAATGCACTCGAAAATATGAAAACTTGTATAAACTAACCTCTTTGAAACAGTATCGGTATCAGAGTATAACCACTTATTGAATTACTCCAACAAGTCAGGATCAACATCGTCGCCAATAACCTCAGTAAATGGATGCTTGATGAGAAAAATTGGAGGTCCAACAGAAGTGCTTCCCCCTCCCCTGCCCCCCTCCCCCCAGAACTGAAAAAAAGGGAGAAAGCGGGATCTAGCATGCTTTCTAGGCTGCCTTGTTCTTCCTTGATGCACCGGGGTTGTTTCATCTTCAAAACGCTCGCCGAACTTAACATTTTGGGAAAAGTTCTCTGGCAGCTCAAAATCATCAAGTGTTACTTACTTTTTTTTTAGATCTAGGGTCGTCTGAATCACCTACATTAATATAATCGGGTAGTTCACCTTCAAAATTTAAAACAAAATAATAAGAAGACATGTTGCATCAGTTTTTATGAAAATTTGAAACTTATATAAAATATTTTTTTTCCGACAATTATAATGTAACATATAATACCACTAAAATATTCACAACAATCGTCTCCTTGTTGTATAACATTTTCTTGTTAAATGGGAGATTGTACTTTTGTAGTCTCATTCTCCTCATTTAAATGCTCTTTTGGAATGCCAATATTAGCTTCTTGTTTTGGAGAGTCCGCATGCATAGTTTTCTTCTCTGTTGCAATAAATGTGTCCAATTTAGTTAAATTATAAATAATTTATAATAATCATTAACATAAATGTAGATGAACTTTAGTTTACTTGTAGTAACTTTTTGAAATATTATCCCGCATTTGATATGCAAAATGTATTGTAAAATATGGTGATAACATTTACTAAATCACATCCGCATTTTCTTCATCAAATGCCACTTCAAATTGAAAAAATAAACCAACACTTATAGGAACATTCTCCTCAATTGAATGTTATTCATGTGTCCTGTATCTAAGAAAACTATTGAAAATATAATGTAGATTAGTTGTTGGTAATTTAGGCTACATGTAGATATATTGTAGATATAATGCAGATACTTATTTTACTACTGTTGGCCAACACTAGTTTAGCACTACTGCCCGGAATGTGTTGATTGTGATTTTCTTTATAATACTTATCATTTTTCGTAGAACTGCCAGTAAACTGTAAGTATAATTCGTTAGGCTATATACTTTATGAATGATAATAGAAACTTAGACATGGTAAAAATTATTGTCTAAAATGAATATATTTCGAACGAAACCTTAGCATCAATGTAATCGTTTTGACTGTTTATCACCTGTAAAACAGACTTGATTGAATAATTGAGTAGTAGCCGATGCTACCTAGTTCTTTAAAAATATCTTTCTTGAAAGTTCCAAGATCTGAACCCACCTACGTATTAAAATATAAAGAGTTAATTAAATTATCTGCATAACATAAATTAAAGAAACCATCTAGGATTATGTGTATATCTTACCTTATCAACATCTTTTCTCAATTTTTTTTATTTGTTTCACAATATCTTTCTCGTCATCTTTTCCAATTGTCTGCTTATGTCGGATGCTCGCACTTTGTTTCATACTCTACAAGGATGTATTCAACTTTATCTGAAAAATTCATTCTTGAAATCTCTTCTGGTGCTTCAATTATGTTGGTGAACTAAGTGAAAAAAATATACAAGACCTATTCATAATATGTATAAATTCTATAGATAATTTGTATTAAATTGTATGGGCAGAAGTGAAAGCCATTTACCTCGATCCATGATGGTTTGATCATTTTATCTTCCAATGCAGATAACCATATTTTGTCCTTACTAGCTGTCCAATTAAGTATGCGGGGGATCGAATTACCAACTCTTGTAGTTATATCCGTGTTGACTGTATAGCAACACTCAACAACCATATTTGCATAGCTAGAGAAAAATCTCGAATGAGATAAAAATGCACAGAACGGTTGAGCTTGTGCCTAACGGACTCAAGCAAGTTTGTATAAGATTGGATGCCCCGTGTGTAGTTCGCATACTTTCCCGAGTGCACCAAGTAGAACCTAAAATGGTCTATCAAACCTAAATTATCTTTGTTTGAAGGACAAGAAGAATTCTATGAGATAGAGAATACATAGCTTTACTGCATCCTCATCATTCACCAAATAACGAGTAATTATAATTTGATTCAAGTATGACTTCTCAACTTTTTTCTGATTCGAAAAATATCTCCTCATTATTTTTCTGTCACACTTAGTTGTGTAACCAAAATCCGTCACTTCTGTATAACATCTAAGGCCAATCATTAGGGCAAATTTTCTCAACCCAAAATTCAATCTCTCACCTTTTATCTCTGCTGTAAAAAAGTCGAGACCATATGCGTTCAATTCATACTTCATGAGAAGGGGAATTATCTGTTTTTGGATACATATTTTGGAAAAGAAAAAAAATACCCAAAATATGTCTTCTTAAACAGCTTTAGCCCATTTTCAGAGTAAATCCTTGATCTGGCCTGGTATACTAAGGTAAGATAATGTCTGAAACCTAGTGATGCCAAAATCAACGTCATGTGGTGCAAAAAAAATTCGATTCTATAGCAAAAGAAACAGAAGGTTAATAAAACTTGTTTCAATACCAAAAAACAAAATAACTACATATTTTATACTATAAATTAACTACAATAAATCTACACAATGTAGACAAAACATCCACATTTCTTAACTAAATGATGTTGGATAATATACAAAAAATCTACAATTTACTGAAAAATGTAGAAAATCTGTTAACCTACAACTAATCAATAAAACGTAGACAGAATATCTACGAAAAAAAAAAAAATTATGAATGAGAACAAGTTTTTTAGCTTTAAAAAGATTTAAAATTGAAAGTACTGAAATCATACCTTCTCCAATGATTGTTTGAGTATAGTTTTAGCTGATTTCTCAACCTTCTTCCTTTTTGAAAGTTTAACAGTAGGAGAAACTCTGTTTTTTCTTTTTTGCAACTTTCGTGATAATTTCATCTTCGACGAAAGTATCATCGGAAGCAATTTCTTTGCCCTTTCATTTTATATATTTAACAGACGTTTAGGCTTCATCAGCATTCCTATCATGCTTATATTTTGTTCGAGCTTCTGCCCTAGCTTCACGAGGGGAAAGCCTGGGCTTGGTCTATGCTTTTGCATGTACTGATTTTGAAACTTTTTTGGGTTACGAGAAAATACCAAATTAAAAGTAGGAATATCACCTATTTTATTAGGCTACTCTTCGAGATTGTTTTCTTCTTCGTTGAAAATAAAGCAAAAATTTAAGCAACTACAATTTTGGTAGAGTATTTAAAGCTGAAATCTGTAAAATAGAGATGAAATTTCGAAGAAGAGTGAAAAGTTAGAAAGATTTTTTAAGAAGAGTGAAAACCCCATTAATGGGGGGAGATATTGAATATACGTTGGGGGATGGAGAAAAAAACATGGGGAAGTGAGATTGCACGTTAGAGTGATTTTAAGAATTAATTAATTATCATTAAATCCCTATAAATATACACAATTAATAAATCTGGATATATTTAAAGTAAAACTTAAATAGAAAGGATAATAAAGTTTCTAATTATGTATCGCAATGTAAAAATTCCAAAATTATATACCAGACAGAACAGGCCATAATGATTTGCACAATTGAGTCCATACAACAGTAAGCCCAATGACATTTTTTAACTGTAGCCCATTATTTTTGGCCTACATGCAGAACCCACCGGTCAAGTCTATCATAAGTCATAACCCTAAGTCAGGACTATAAAAATTACCCTCTTCTCGCGTCTTAGGGCTTTCGATCGGCACCAGCTGAACGGCAATTGTGCTCTCTGCTATTTCTGTCTAAATCTTGGCCGGCGAAAATGGTAATACATCTATTTCCGTCTTTTGATTTCTTATCAATTTTGTATGCGATAGTAGTATACCAATTCAATGGGTTTCATCAGTGAAATTGTTATAGTCACATCGAAGCTTAGAAATCTCGTCGTTGTGAAACGTTTCTTTGACATAGGAGACTAGGAATATATCTTAACTTAGTTTGGGAACTAGATGAAATGACTAATCGTTCTTCACTTGGTTAGATAGTACACGAGTCTAACAAGCTTTACATTTGCTTTTCTTGTTTGGTGATATATAGTTGTTGTATTTACTGTTTTGTGGTATTTTGTTTCTGTGCACATTCTAGTTTGTAAATTGAGTAGCTGCAAGTCCATGTTTTTGTGCTGTAGCCATGCAGGATTAATTATAGCTCATGCTCAAAATCTACATAATTTTGGTTAGTGTTCTAGCACCTATTATTCTTGAAATGAAGAACATTGTGCTGAAATGAGATGGACACCAGAATTGGAATTGAGGTTTAATTGCTATACTACTGTATGACAAAGGTTGAATCCCTTTGTTGAGGGATTTTAGGAATTAGGATGCACTATGACCCTCATTGAGTATCTCATAGTGGTATTAATAATTTCTTTGTGTATTTTGGATTTGAATAGCCCTTTTCTTCCTTGCGGCATAATAAGTGACTGTTCAATGTGGCTGTTGCAGGTGAACGTTCCTAAGACAAAGAAGACCTACTGCAAGTCCAAGGAGTGCAAAAAGCATACCTTGCACAAGGTTACACAGTACAAGAAAGGGAAAGATAGTTTGGCTGCTCAGGGAAAGCGTCGTTATGATAGGAAGCAGTCAGGTTATGGTGGTCAGACAAAGCCTGTCTTCCACAAAAAGGTAGCATATGCCATGTAAATAGAAGTATTGTTTTGTTAAAAGATTGGATTATTAGTATAATAACAAATGCCAGAAAGAATATGAAGCTTATAGGTGATTTAGCATTGTATTTGGTGTTCTGGTTGAGGAATTACTGATCTCTTTCTTTTGCAATTATACACCAGGCAAAAACCACAAAGAAGATTGTGCTGAGGTTGCAATGCCAAGGTTGCAAACATGTTTCCCAGCACCCAATCAAGGTTTGTTATTGGTTGATCTTTGCACTGCAGTTGTGCTTGTGTTTCATATTCTGCAAGCTAATCATTTTCTTTGGTCATGCAGAGGTGCAAGCACTTTGAAATTGGTGGAGACAAGAAAGGAAAGGGGACCTCTCTTTTCTAGATTGCCTGTGAAGTGTAATCCACAGCTTTCTTGTTTGCCTTCGTTTATGTTATATTTTGGATTTGTGTTGGTTCTTATGGGTTACATTGTTTTCCAATAGATGATTTTGTTATGGTAGTTATATGGAGATGAAATTTATATTTCAGGGTTTTAAATTTAGTATGGATACTCCTTTTTTGGTTATTGCGTTGCTGGTGTTACCTTTCTGGATTCTTTTGCTGTCACTGATACACTGTCTCTTTCCTTCTTGTGCCGAGGGTCTACCGGTAAGGTCTGCGTACACACTACCGTGTACACACTATCCAGACCCCACCTCGCCTGTGGGATCTCATTGAGTTGTTGTTGTTGTTGTTGATATTCAAGCAATTGGGACAAAGTTCTGCTGTCTAATTGTTTGATATAATAGTCATGTTTTTTACAAGCGTTGCACACTTTTAAAACCTTAAGAAAAATGCATGATGTTATGGTTGAAATCCAGTCCATGAGTCCATGCATTTTAGCGTTGGGAAGAGTAGCATGTTATGCGTAAATGCTTGCAACATGAAACACAATGAGTCTGAGAAATTGGAGACATTCGAGTCCATAGTTTACCCAGCTTTTTGATTTATACATTCCCTCATTGATCTATCATCTTCGTTAGCTTGAGCTAGTGAGCATCAACATGCTATTGTAGTAAAACTTGACATTCCCCACTTAATAGGCCTGTTGTTGATATGTCCACCTCTCGACCTATATTTATGAGTGTTTAAGGATCAGTCTAATACTCTAGAAGATGAGTCCTAGTTCATAAGAAACATCTTCGTTGTGCTTCTTACAACACTAATTGTGGCTTCTTAATTCAGTCGTTGCTAATTGTTATGAAAGCTGAGCATTTTCGTTTCACACATCATTATGTTTTTCAACGCTATCATCTAATGGAGCCTCTCGGCTTGGTTTTTCATAGCGCCATTCTCATAGAGATTATACTTGTGTTGCTTGAACTACCCAAACAGATAGCGAATTGGTTTCCCGTTTGGTTGCTGAAGACATTAGTCTCGCGATAATTGTATATGTGTGTGTGTGTACATACACATATATATATATATATATATATATATATATATATATATATATATATATATATATATATATATATATATATATATGTATTGGTAATTGAGAATTGTAACATTTGTATTTTAGGAATCTATATTCTTAGATATGATGGTAATGGGTTTCACATCTTTCAAGTTAAAGAAATCAAATTACACGGACCACTGGCTCAATAAAATTTCTTTGTTTTCTTCTATTTGTATAGGTATAATATTCTAAAACTTTGAGCACCATGACAAGCAGTGACATTTTCAGCTAAAAATCATCAGTGTTCGCATTGCTGCTGAGTCTTGGAATGTTTCACTTTAAGAACTCTCTTGTAAAATAAAATAGTTATAAAGAGCAAATTAGTTAGAAATGCCCAATCTGTTATTCTGTTTTGCCATTCTCTTGGTATTTTCCTGAAAATGTTGTCGATAAGTAAGTGTTCAGTTTTCCCTGTAACTTTGTCTTTGCTCGTTACATCTGTCTAAAGCTTCGAGTCCTGCCATTTTCCTAAAACTTGAGGAGCCTAATTTGAACCAGACTTGGTGCATCTCCAGTAGCTTCAAATGAGAGGTGTGCCCTTCAGCCTTTCTCTCCATATTTCTGTGTTGTTTCTATCTATCATGTCTCTGCTGCTTCCTTTCTGAATGTATGCATTTTCGCAACTCCATCTTACAGCAAGCATTTCAAGAGTATAACATATGTTAATTAATTCTTGTATGCTATTTATCCGATTTTAAGAAGAGCTTCTCAGGTTCATTTATTAGGTGCCAAATGACATTATTTTTAACCCTTTTCTTGAGGAGAGGGCTTGTTTTTGCTTGAACCTCGTAGCTTGGTTTGTTTATGACAGTTGTTGTATTTTCTACTTTAGGGTGACAGACGTAAAAAAAAAAACAAAACTTTTGATATATCAAGTTGCTTATTCTTTTGAGTACTGTTGGTTCTCTTCCCCGTGGACATCAGAGGCGGACCTATGTGTTATAGTGAGGGGTTATCGGACCTAGGGGGAGAGCTAGCATATGATTTGCGGGTTCGGCTGAATTCAGTGACTTTGGTCTAAACTACGTATTTGTATGAAGTAATGCATTGAATACGTATAAATTATTAATTTAGAACCCAATAACATAAACGAACTAGAATTTCAAACCCACATGCTTCAAATTCTGGTTCCACTGCTGTCTGGATCTCGTAAGTTTCGGTAGAAATCATGTATGTTATATGCATATATATATATTGTTAATCTAAACTATTTGACTCCATAAACACTAAGAGCCTTTAGGGGCACTAGTTGGACAAAATACTGTTAATCCTTGGTCCGCCTCTGGTGGGCATGAGAAACACTAGAGGCGTTTACCATATTTTAATGCATGAATTAATACACGCATTTTGTGCTGAATAAAGTAATAGAGGTTTATTAGCAAAGACGAATATATATACCCGTAAGTGTATGAAACATGTGGGCGAACATTTGGAACCCTGTTGAAATAAAAAAGAGTTAATTAAAGTTCTTCCTCGCAACAGTGTTTTTTGAGCAACCATCCAATTATGGTAACGCGCTTGGAATTTTTTCCATTCGCGGTATAAAACCACTAAATTCCCTAGATTTTGGTGTAAAGTTACAGACTTTTCATGCAATTCTGTTGCATTTCATAATACTATTCCTCCGTCCCAAGTTATATGGCGATAATTTCTTATTTCCAGAGTCAAATGTATATAGTTTTTTCATGTAATTCTGTTGCATCTTCCATGTCATAATACTACTCCTTCCGTCCTAATTTATGTGGCGAAAATCTCCGATTTCAAGAGCCAAAACAATTTTTTTTCTTTGATTGTATTTTTTTATGTCTGTTAAATATTTATTATTAATTAATGTAATTTATAGTAATTTTTATGTAGTTTCCAAATATATAAATT
The DNA here is from genome assembly GCA_026770625.1 of Nicotiana glauca. NCBI lineage: Eukaryota > Viridiplantae > Streptophyta > Magnoliopsida > Solanales > Solanaceae > Nicotiana > Nicotiana glauca. The sequence goes on along the minus strand of MU666232.1, from coordinate 13,820 downwards.
TTATTTCAAAAATTTTGAAGATTTTATGTCCGATTTCACTGTCAAAATTAAGAAATTTAACTTTTAACATCTCTGACATATAAATTGAGACGAAGGGAGTATAATATTCTTCTCTTTTCGATTATGTTTGAAATCATGTTGTGGAATACTGATTCTTAAGTTTTATGTCACAATCGCGGTTCACCCTCTGTGAACCATCGTGAAAGCACCTAGTCTAAGTTAAAACAGAAATAGAGTAATAAAACAACGTTTAAAAGTGCAAATCGGCATACACAACGTTAACTCTCAAAAATTAATACATATTCCCAATATCTGAAAACCTATGAATCACAAACTAAGGATACTACATAGTGCTCTAACTCCAGAATAGTCTAAAACAAAGTAAATACAGAAGGGTTGTAACTACAAGAGAGAATGGAGAGAGACTCCTCGGTCTGCGGATGCGACAGATATACCTCGAAGTCTCCGAAGGATCGCCTCGCCTCAAGGATGGTAAGTCTGTGTAGAGGTACCTGGATCTGCACATGAAAAGCATGCGTAGAAAGGGCATGAGTACACCACAGCGGTACTTAGTAAGTGTCAAGTCTAACCTCGATCGGGTATGGACGAGGAAGGTCAAGGCCCTAGAGGTTAAATAAAATATACAGTTCGACATTATAGAACATAACAGTATAAATACGCACAATAGTAAAAGTAAAACAGGATATAAAGGACACCAACAACTATTACTGAGGCAAAGTAAACACAGAAAGAGATACGGCTCAATACCAAAATAACAACCGGGGATCTCCCAGGATACCGTCCTGCAGTCCCAACTATACATATCCAATGGATCTTCCGGTATACCGTCCCGTAGTCCAACTCATAGCGCGCGAGGATCTACCGGAATCCCGTTCCGTAGTCCCAAAGGTAAATACCCAGTATTGGGGAAATCTACCGGGTGCAATCCCGTAGTTCCATATAACATCCGAGTCCCAAATGTAAACAGGCAAGGGGGAGCTATCGGAATCCTACATCCGTAGTCCCAATGTAAATTACACAGCAGCAACAGAAAAATATTCAGAAATGTCAAATTCCACATTAAGGCAACAAGTAATTCTAGCCTAGCATATTGCACATAATTCAGATAAAGCAATTTGAGCAGATAAAGCAATAAAATCACTTAGACATGCTTTCCTAAGCTAACAACATGCTTAATAGTGCAAGTAATAAAAACATGAAAGGAAACATACATTTACTTAATGAAAACTGGATTTTTAATAATTAGCACAAGTACGTGCTCGTCACCTCACGTACAGGGCATTCTTAACAATAATACCAAATCCTAAGGGGAAGGTCCCCTACACAAGGTTAGGCAAGCCACTTATCTCGAACCAGCTCAAAATCAACCCGAAACTATGTCCTTGCCACAAGTACTCGACTCTAAATGGCTCAAATCTATTCAATTCAATTGCATAATGTAAATAATACTTCAAGTAATTGATTCTACAATTAAATTTTAAGCTAATACGCGAAATTAGGTAAAATGACCAAAATGCCCCTCGGGCCCACGTCTCGGAATCTGGTAAAGTTTATATTTTTAGAATCCCGAATCTGGTAAATTTTATATTTTTAGAATCCTAATACTCTCACGAGTTCATGCATACCAAAATTATCCAAATCTAAGGTCAAATTCCCAATCAAAAATCGAATTCTAGGTGTAAGAACTTTCTTCCAACTATTCCCCAATTTTCATTTTCAGTCCGAAATTAAATGATGAAACTAACTATAGATTGATGGAATATAACTAGAAAGAGTTAAAGAATTGTTACCCAGTGATTTTCTCTTCAATTTCCTCTCAAAATCGCCCTCTCCTAAGCTCCAATTTGATTTTTTCAAGTTTTGAACCAAACCCTCGAAATTTTATATTTCTGCCCAGCGATTACCACATCCGCAATACCGCTTCTGCGGGTGGGGAACTGCTTCTGCGGTTCTCACTTAAAACTTTCTTCGCCGCACCTGCGACCCAGTATCCGCATCTGCGGTGACGCAGGTGCGGTACTTATGTCGCTTCTGCGGTTCTTGGCCCTTTCCTCATTTCCACTTCTGCGACCACAGAGCCGCTTTTGCGGCGCTGCACCTGTGGCACCACGCCTGCGGTCCCACACTCGCAGGTGCGATTATGACAAAAAACCAGCAGCTAAAGCTGCAACTCCAAACTCCAAAATCCTTTCGTCAACCATCCGAAATCATCCCGAGGCCCCTGGGACCTCAACCAAAAGCACCAACAAGTCTAATACCACTCTCCAAAAATCCTTAAAACACCTAAAACAACATCGAAACGACGAATCAACCACGAATTCAAGCCTAAGAATTCCAAAACTCTAAAAATACGCTTCCGATAAAAAAGTCTATCAAACCTCGTCCGAATGACCTGAATTTTGCACACACGTCACATTCAACACTATGAAGCTACTGCAACTTCCAGAATTCCATTCCGACCCTCGGATCAAAATCTCACTATCGAACCGGAAACTTCAAAATTCGACTTTCGGCATTCCAAGCCTAAATTAGCTACGGACCTCCAAAACACAATCCGAACACGCCCCTACGTCCGAAATCACCCAACGAGCTAACGAAACCATCGGAATTCCATCCCGAGGCCGTCTTCACACTGTTCTGACTATGGACACTTAAGCTCTCATTTAGGGACTAAGTGTCCCAAAAATTTTCCGAAACTCAAAACCTAACATCCTGACAAATCAAAATAGCAGAAATAAACATGGGAAAAGCTGTTAATAAGGGATCGGGATGTAAATTCTTAAGATGACCGACCGGTCGTCACAGTTTAGTTCTAGAACAAAATTTATTGAGGAAAGAAGAAGCAGGGAACAAATACTTGAAAAAATCGACTATCTGCCCCACCCATCCATATACTAGCCTACTGGCTACTGGTATATGTTTTCTTTATATCTTTTATTCCTCGTTAGCCAGTGGCATGAATTCATGGGAAGTTCCAAAGGTCAAATTGGCTTTTGCCATTTTTATAACGAAATGATAAAAGTATTATATCTAAAGAGTCTAAACTTTTAAAAGATTATATAAACCCGTCTAAGTGTGTCTAACCGAAATCAAGTTTAATGTTTCGGCACAGACATAATATTGCAATTTTACAGCTCTCTACTGAAAAAGCGCAGTAAGTAAGAAGTTTTATAAATTCTCACTTTTCCCTTGACATTCAAACTAGTGAATTTTGGCCGACACTTTAGAATATTTTTATCATTTTGATATGACAAGAATCGCACCTTACTATGGTTTTTCTATAGTTTCAACTTTCAAGTATTTAAGTAAGAAAATAGATCAATTTAGGGAAATTTTGTTTCAAAAGTTGTTTTTTACACTTGATAAGTGAGAGTGTGAACAAATTAGGGTATCGATGGTGTTATATTTTGTGTCTGTGTCTTAAGCCGACAAAAAACAGTCTTAAAACTAGAGAAATTTCCTGTGATTGAAGCTCATTAGCAGACAACAGATTGCTTTACAAATTACTACAATATAGAAACGTCATTGACATAGTACATAGTAGTAGGGGTATAGATAGGTCGGGTTGGTTCGGATTTTACAATTACCAAACCAAACCAATTGTGTCGGATTATTAAATCTAAAGACCAAACCAAACCAATAAAATTCGGGTTTTTCGCTCTCGGTTTTCGGGTTATTCGGGTTTTTTCGGGATTTTTTCCGATAAAATCTTCGTAGAACAAAACATATAAATTATGCTCAAAATATTTCTTTAGTCCTAGTAATATACAACTATATAAAGTATTTTCCAAGAAAATAATACGAAATATGAGATATGTCATGACATTATCCTAAAATATTCAACAATAAAGACAATAAAATTATGTAATATAAATATTGCTAATTAAAAAGCCATAATAAAAATAAACATAATCTAAGAGTACTAAGTCATGCTAAATAAGTAGACTAATAAGGGATTATTAAATACATGACTAAACACTAAAGAAAAAATAAAAATAGGTTATGCATTTTTATCTAAATTATTGCAAAATAAAAAATAGATGTTCAATACATTCCCGTTCGTAGTATTGAATTAAATGTCTTTTGTTAGAATTATAGTATTGATTTGATTTTGGTTTGGGCTTTTGTTAGCACTATTTAATTTACTAATGTTAACGGCTATAAAACTTATTGGAACCTTCAAAAGTTCTAAGTACAACATTAAAATAATACCTCAAAAAATAAAATTATAAAATCTTTTAAGAAAGATTTATAAATTACAACACAATAAGTATATTTATATATTAAATATATCTAAAATTTATGTATATGTAATGTCGGATTGGTTTGGTTTCGGTTTGACTTTCTTTAGTTAAAACCAAACCAAACCAATTATGGTCGTTTTTTTTTTCCAACACCAAACCAAATCAAACCAACCCATAATCGGGTATTTTTTTCGGTTTGACTCGGATTATCGGGTTGGTGCGATTTGTCGGTTTCGTTACATAGTAGCTATACTTGCTTATTATAAGTTACTTTTTGAACTTTGCCTTATTTGTTGCTAAGTAATTATCGTGAAAAAAAATCTCAAAACTAAAGAAAGCACGTGCCCATAACCATATTCCTCTACTAGGTAGTCCATTGGCCCGCTCAATCACGGGTGTAATATCTCCATTCGGGAGTTAAGCAATGAGCTTAATTTTATAAATTTTGTTCAAATGTTAATGAGTCTTTCGAATAATCATATACTGGCATTTACCTCCAACCTGTTATTAGAAAAAGGAAAATCACAAGCGAAGAAAGGAAAAACTATAGTGGGAATCTAGACTTTCAGCTTTGCTTGCGAATCAATCTTGGCTACCTTTTCTTAGTCCCAAACAAAGGGGACAAATTACAGGTAATTTGTGGGGCCCATTCACGGACAGTAGTCCAGAAAACCTTAAAACTAGGGGTTAAAGAGTAAAGACTACGTGCTTGGGCCTAATAGCGTGTACGCGAACCATGTGACTAATTAACAATCTGGGCTCTCGTCGTAGTATGAGTTGTAGGACGGTGGGCCCCGGCCCCGTTGGGCCCTACCTGATTTGCCCCTACATCCTCCTCATTTCATTTCTTATGATTTTTTTTGTTTTGTTTTTTAACAAACATTTCTTATGATTGAAACATCATATTATGCTCCTTCCTTTTTTGTCTTATCTTTCATAATTTTTCCCAAACACCGATTATATATTTTTATCGTGTAGCTACTAAAATTTTGGTTGTGGGAGTTAGAACAATTTTTGGTACACAAAAAGTGAAAAAATGCCAGTAATTGTGGTTTCCTACCATAATTTTAAATTAATATGCAATAATAACTGAGTTCACAGTTAGATATTTATAAATATTTAGTAAACTTTTTAATATAAATATGGGATTTACGTAAGAGTTAGTGGGTTCCCGGGAACCCGTATTCCATGCTCTAGGTCCGTCCCTGCACGACAAATCTTCATGAAATATAGAACTCTATTTGTTTTGATATTGTTATGTACTAATCAAAATTTTAAGTTGTGTGATTATTTTATCTAAAAGCTTAAGATAAAATAGTTATACACTTCAACAATAGGACAGTCCACATAAACCTCATCGTGCTCATTTATTCCTTTCAAAATTATCATATTTTCTTAAAGAAAAGACTAATGAAATCTAACAATTGGGAATACAAAGTTGACATTTAAGCATATAATCCAATTATTAGACTGGTTGGAATAATCACTTCAAATCATGTTATCTTAAAATGATTAATCTACTATAAACTCAACTAAGGAGAATTCTAGCATTCTTCCATTGGAAATGCTCCTCAATTTGTAGTAGTTGAGAACTAATTGTTTGAGTAAATAAAAAATTTCAAACTGCAAATGACAAATCTTGAATTCCTGCAATACCATCATACCAAAAACTTTACAAAGAACAGTATCTCTTTATTGGGAGCTCACAAACATGTACTTGCATATACTTTTTTTTTTGTGTTTTGTGTTAAAAGAAGAATCAACTAGCAATCCAACACAAACTTTCCTTACATAAGACAGGTGGGTCCAATAAGGCTATAAAACTATACCAGAAAAAGGGGTGACATATCATGTATGTCTGAGAATTTAATATTTGCATGGGCATATTGAGATTGTGACATTGGATTATAGACTACTCCTATTATTGGGATAACAAATAAAGAACCTTATGCTCTAAGAACACCATCCTTTTTGTCTTCTCTCTTCTCTTTTTCAATTTATTTTTTTTCTTAAAAATATTGATTCCTGCAAAGCAAAGAAGAAAAGCATATATTCTTACACACCACCACCTTGCCTTGCTTTCCCCTGTAAGTATCCTATCTTTCCTTTGCTTGCAATTAACAACTTACCTTCTTTTTCCCACCTTTTATTTCAAAATTATGATTAATTCCATTATATCTTTCTATGCAAATGCATGCTGAAAGTTTGGAATCTCAGCTTACTTTCAGATATCAAATGTAGGTCAATAATTCAATATCATATTATTTGTTATTGCATTCTTGACCACCCCCTCATTCCTCAAGGCTAAAGCTGTTATAAAACTGTCTACAGTTTTTCCTGTTATATAATCTTTCAGATTTCTTCTATATTTTTCCCTTATGGGATGCCATAACTGGAAACTTTTACTTAGCTTTTTGATTGAATTTTGGTCTCTACTAAGTCCTAGCTTCTTGACATTTCTATGAGAATTTCATTCTTGCTTTCTCCATTTCAACTTTGTTCCTTCAAGTTTTCATCTTTACCTTAAAGATTTTTGGGATTTCAATTCTTTGTATTTATTCAATTCTTTTGAATAAAAAAGTAAAGAAAAAGCTAAAAACAAGAACATTCTTTAGTGTTGTGGATAATTCAAACACTTCTATACCTTTGGCCAATTTTGTGGAAAGTTTTCTAAATAAGGGAGAAGTGTAATATAATGAGTTTTCTAACAGGAGCGCCAAAAAATTCATGGCAACCAGCCTTAACTGTTGATACAACAACATCAGGTTACTGGTTTAATTGGAAGGTTATGCTATGCTCCATTTGGATTTTAGCTTCAGTGGTTTTTGCATCCATTCTTATAACAAAGTATGAAGGTCCTCGCGATTCGAGGAATAGGAGCAGAGAACAGCAGAAAGATTCCCCTGGCCTCTTGTATGATGATGAAGTTTGGAAACCATGCCTTAAAACTATACATCCTGGTTGGCTTCTTGGATATAGAGTCGTCGCCTTTTTAATTCTCTTGTTAATGCTAATCCTTAATGTTGCTGTTGATGGAGGTGAAATCTTTTACTACTATACACAGTAAGTGCATTTTCAATCAATTCATGGTATATCCAAATGATTTCCTTTAACTGAAATGAAAGCTTATTTGATATCTATTGTCTGCTGAACAGGTGGACATTCACATTGATCACTATTTATTTCGGGGTAAGTAATATCAACATTAAAGTCAATGTTTGTTTGTTTTTAGTCTCTAATTTGGCTCATGATTTATTATTATATGAATATAGCTTGGATCTGTGCTTTCAATGTATGGATGTTACCAATATCATAATAAGGTTGGTGGTGATGGAATTGATAACGAGAGATTAGACGCTGAATATGGTTCGCGAAGATTGTCTATGAATGTAGAAAGTACCAGCAGTGCAAATGCTGCAAAACAGGTAGTGGAAAATGCAGAACAGAATTCGCGCCAAATTGCTGATTTCTGGGGATATCTTTTTCAGATAATTTTCCAGGTAAAATGAACATATTATGACAAGGCCTAGTGCAATTCTACTTCAATGAAATTCAAGATGAAAAGAGAACAACTTAATCTTAATTATACACATTGTTAACATTTGTCTTTTTTTTCCTTAGATGAATGCTGGAGCTGTAACACTTACTGATTGTGTCTTCTGGTTCGTGCTTGTTCCATTTCTGACAATTAGAGGCTACAATTTAAATTTTGTGAGTATGCTAAGAATGCTTGTTCCTTTTTGTATGCACTCAGAGCCAGAGATGTGTTTTTATTGATATTCCATCTATGTTGCAGTGGATTATAAACATGCATTCAATCAATGTTGTGTTTCTACTTGGTGATACAGCTCTCAACTGCTTGGTAGGTTGAATTATTGACCTAAAAAATCGTCTTCATAATTTACGTTTCATATAATTAACGTCTGATTCCATCATGTAATCATTTCAGCGTTTCCCTTGGTTTCGAATTGGATATTTCTTTCTGTGGACAGCAGTTTATGTTGTTTTCCAGTGGGCAGTCCATGCCTGCATCTCAATTTGGTAATAACAAACTGTTCTTTTCCCATACTGCAGTTACATACATTTTACATCTTTCTGTTTTAAACAACTAATCAATACTGATTCGGTTTCGGAAACAGGTGGCCATATCCATTCCTTGATCTTGCATCTTCATTTTCTCCTCTATGGTATGTATTTCTTACAAAGTCTTAAACTATACGATAAGAATTTGCAAATTTTATTCTGGAAATAATTGTTGATCACGAAAATGAACTATCTTTCAGGTATTCATCCGTGGCGCTAATGCACATACCGTGCTATGGAATTTTTGTTTTGGTTATGAAGCTGAAACATCATTTGCTAAAGAAATGGTTCCCTCACTCTTATCAGTGTGCCAGCTGATGCATCCTGGAATTCTAGTCCGAAGCTAAATAAGGAGTTTTATATGCTTTAAACACAGCTATAGTTAGGGAAAATGGAAAAAGATTACCACAAATAGCAGATAATGCAACATGATTTCATTTTCTGAACAGCGCCCCCAAAGGGGGAGGGTTAGAGTTTTGGGTTTGCAGGATATACATGTAGCCTAACTATGCAAAACAGAGATATATTGTTCATATTACTATTGTAACTTATTGGCTGAGCTCAGACTTCTATTGAAGATAATTGGAATATACACAAAATGTTTATACATAGTCTTTTTTCACTCTAATATCAGCTCCATAATGTTTATTCTTCGTTAAACTCAAATATCATTCCTCTGATTAGATTGCAACTGATAAATCACTGCAAAACCTTAAAAGTAATTGTCCTCTAATTATTCAGAGATTACTCATTGAACAACTAAGAAGGGTAAGATTTTGTTATTTACAACCAAATATCAGTAACTCAAACATTGTAACTTTTTGTCCCCTAAGATAAAATACTGTGAACATGCCGACAATTAGGAAGGTGTTAAATTAAATAGTGAATGGTCCATTCTTCTGTTCAGATCTCCACTTTATAGTGGGGCAATGGCTATATGTTGGAGAACAAAAGCATCTTCAGTCACAACTGGTTAAATGTGTGGAATGAGACTAATCACTTTTTCGAAAGAGGCATCAGCACTGCATAATATAACTCTTTTGCTCCAAAGGATTATTATCCAATATCCATGATGAAATATGTATACAGTGATTCACGGTTTTTCAGGCCCCATTGCTCCTTTTTCTAATCCAGAAAAGGATATTCTTACGAATGGCAGCAGGCCATATGTGTTACTAACCCCGCCGAAGCCTAGTTGTTCTTTTTCGCTGATACCAAGGCCAACTTACCCGCATCTTGAGTAGTTCACGGGATACCTGCTACATATCACTAGTATACATACATACCATGTAATTCTCTACTCACCAGGAATTCACAAAGTACTTTCTATTTTACTCTGCTAGGATTTAATCCCTTTCGGGGACTTTATTTTGACTTCATTGACCACTACGTGATAATAAGTGAATTTAACTATAATCAGACCTTAAATAATTACCTTCTTGTATAGTTTTGATGATGAAAGTGATAACAAAATGATCTTATTAGTGTTTCTCATCATTTGCAGGTCATATATGACCAGGGAAGGCTAGAGAGTACTTTTGGAGTCAAAAATGAAGAAAAAAGAGGCCAACTGTGAAATTCTCCAAGTAAACCACGCAAATCAAGCCTGAAGATTCAGAGAACTGGGTTCACCGCGGTTCCACCGCGACCGCGGCAGAACCGCGGTGAAGACTGCTCGCGGACAGACTGAGATTCAGAGAGTGCATTTGGCCGCGGTTCCACCGCGACCGCGGCAGAACCGCGGCAGGTGCGAGAAACTTCAGGGACTAAAGTGTAAAACACGAAATTTTTAGACCTAAACCCTATTTTAAACACTAGACTTCGCCCAAGAGAGGCATGTATTGTATTTTAGAGTATCTTGGCAAGGAAAAACTATTGGGAGAGAATACCCAAAACATATTTCTTCTTTTCTTTGATTTTTATTGCTAGTTCTGATGAATTCTATCTTAGTTTGTTTTTCCATAGCCATGAGTAGCTAAATCCTTTGTCTAAGGTTTTGATGGAATCTATTGGGGAATGAACTTCTTGTTTATGTGAATGCAAATTGCTAGTTTAATCTCTATTTGTTCAACTTTGTGCTTGTTGTAGTTAATTGACAGGATCCTCAATTAGATGTACCTATTTAGTGTGCATAACTTGGAAAAGAGTACATATTTAGGGTATTGTTGAACAACACCACTCCCAAAGTATAAGAGGAATCTATAATTGCGGGTTTAAAGGCGGGATTAGGGATAACGAAGCCTTGGGTGTAATCTAAAGTGAATTGTGCTAAATAAAGTAAGCTAGTGAATCTCGGGACAGTGCATTTAGTATATTACTGTGATTACTCGGGAGAGATTTACGGTAAGATGAGCGTTTATGATTGATAGAGATGTGTTGGTAAATTTGTATAAGCATAAACAAAAGGGATTCCATCAATATGAGAAATCATTGCCTTAGCTTCTTCTCATCATTGTTGACAACCTTAGTATTTTAGTTTACAGCTGTTTAATTTACTTACAATCGTAGTTACTAAAGACATCATCAACTGTGATTTAAACATTTGGGAAGCTGGTTCTGAAGAGTTTAGTGGATCTAAAGATAGTGATTGATAGGTTAACTCTTTGTGGATTCGACCCTGGGCGTAATACCCGGGTTATATTTGCAATGTCCGCAGAGTCCTTTTTAGAGGGCATTATTGGGAGTGATCAAATTTTGGCACCGTTGCCGGGGAGTTAACGGAATTATCAATTACCATTGACAGAAATACAGAAATTCTTATTGTAGTCAGTTTTCTCTCTACCCAAATTTCTCATTGAAAATTTGACGGTTGTTGACTTGGTTGCTCAGGTGTATGCCTAGAAAATCTACGAGGACGGGAGAACTACTTGAAGGACTCTCAGACCCCGAGAAAACATTCCGGGCATTGAATCGTGCCAACAAAAGACTTCAACAATCCTAACAAACACACAAACTCGAAATTGACATGGGAGACGTAAACGACCCTAACGGAAATGTCAGGAATGAGCAAGCTGGCTTAAATGCCAAGGAAGTGGCACCTCTTGTGCCTGAGGGTGCTCTGCATGACTGGGCACAACCCACAACTGACAATCTGGCCACTGCCATTGTTGTGCCCACAATACAAGCTGAATCGTTCTAGATCACTAATAACATGCTACACTTGTTGCAAAACAAGGGACTCTTTTCTGGGACACAAATAGAAGATCCTCAGCAGCACTTGAAGAACTTACTGTCTATATGCAAAACCCAAAGGCAACCCAACGTGACTCCGGAAGCAATCATGCTATTATTGTTTCCATTCTCGGTGACAGGAGGTGCTCAGGTTTGCTAAATTCACTCCCCATAAACTCTATAGAAACTTGGGATGAATTAGTCAAGTAATTTCACAACAAGTTCCACTCGCCCAACAAAACTGCTCAACAAATTGATGAGATCGTGAGTTTCAAACAGAAACCAATGGAGACACTATACGAGACATGGGGCAGGTTTAAAGGAATGTTGGTTATGTGTCCCCACCACGGTGTTCCAGAACAGATGTTGGGACAACGGTTTTACATGGGACTGTCAGACAGCATGAAGAATATTGTAGTTGCCTTTGCTGGTGGGGCATTCTTGAGCAAAACTTGGAGAGAAGGTCAGAATTTTGCTTGACAAAATGGCACAGAATTCGGGATAGACAACTAGGAATGTACCTATCACTCCATTGGTGCACTCAATGCCTCTTGATCCTTCTAATACAATGGCTGAAAATATAACGACTCTCTTGACACAAATGAGCATCCTCACCAAAAAGGTAGAGGAATTAGGGCAGAAGCAGCAGGTACATATAGTAGATACTACCAATGGGGGCTTGTGCACATCTTGCATTAGCCAGCTAATTGGTAATCCTTGGAATGCAGAACATGATCATCATCATCAGCACCCTGAAGATATGAACTATGTGGCTAACTATGGGGGTCAGAGACAAGGAAATCAGAACTGGGGTCAGCAGACTCAGCAGCAGTACAGGTCACCTCAGCCATAGTATAACGTCGGAAACATGGGAGGTATGAGACCCCCTAACAACATGGCACCTTATCCCAGGCCACAGGGTTACAACAATCACAATCAGCAGCATGGGTATCCCCCACCTCAACAACAGTATGGGGGGAGGCAAGAAGATGGGTTCATTAGACTTGAAGCAATGATACAGCAAGTTATTGGGTCCAATGCAAAAATGAATGAAAGAGTAGATGCACATGATGAAGCAATCAAAAATACTGAAGTGCAAATGGGCCAAATTTCAATGTCTCTGAACAATCGCCCTCAGGGGACATTACCTGTAGACACCCAGATAAATCCAAAAGATCAGGGCCCAAAGCAGCTGATGGCGGTGAGTCTCTGTAATGGCAGGGATCTAGATGTAGAACAAGAGAGAGCTCGAGAAAATATACAGGCTGAGACACTCATTCCAGTGCCCATTGAGCTGGATGAGTATACGATATTAACAGAGGTGACAGTCCAGCCTGCTCAGGAAGAAAAGAACATTCAGCAGGAGACCGAGAAAGTAGCTGAGCCAGTTGAGGAGCTAGTAGTTGAAATAGTAGCTGATAAAGAGAAGTACCAAGTGATTGGGAAGAAGAGACCTCCTGCACCTTTTCCACAGAGGCTGACCAAGCATCAAAAGGAGGAGCAGTATAAAAAGTTCTTTGAAATGCTCAAACAAATACTGGTAAATATTCCATTGATTAAAGCTTTAAAAGAGATGCCTGGATACGCAAAAATGATGAAGGACTTGATGTCCCGGAAGTTTGACTTCCAAGACTTGTCCACAGTTACACTTACCCAGACCTGTAGTGTAGTGGTGACTAGACCTGTTGCTGAAAAGCTGTCTGATCCAGGTAGCTTTACAATTCCATGCACCATTGGGAATTTTGCCTTTGCTAAGGCGCTCTGTGATTTAGGGGCCATCATTAATCTTATGCCCCTGGATATCTATAAGAGGTTGTGCATTGGGAGAGCTAGACCCACATCCATGTTGTTGCAGCTGGCCGACAGGACTGTGAAGCATCCATTTGGTATCCTTGATGATGTGCTTATTCAGGTGGGGAAATTTGTGTTCCCTGCAAATTTTGTGATCTTGGATTTCAAAGTGGATGAAGAGATTTCTATAATCTTAGGAAGACCATTCTTGGCCATAGGGAGAGCTCTGATTGACTGTGAGACTGGGGAGCTCAAGATGAGACTCAACGATGAGGAAATAACATTCAATGTGCAAAAGTCTATGAGGCGACCAAGAGAGTTTGCCAATTGCTCTCTTATTGATGTCGTGGATGTAATCATAGAGTCTGATGATCAGGTGTTGACAATTGAGGACCCCCTTTCTGTATGTTTGATGAACTTAGATGAAGTAAATGATGAAGATCTAGCGGAATGGGTGTTGGCATTAGAAGGTAGAGGGTTCTGGGATAGAGAGTTAGAATTCGAGCCCCT